>JAWNPK010000129.1:0-56993 GCA_035047565.1 Drosophila mulleri
GCAACTTTTACATGCACATATGTATATACATACATACATATATGCACGCTTGCCTATGAGTGCATGAATATACCCTTCACAAACTCACTTTTATACCACCGGGTATATTCACTCGCACTCACTTTTAAATTCCATTATTAATTTCTCGCTGCAGTTATATCTCTCGATGATATTTTCATTTTGCACATTTTAAACCACTTTTAGTTTCCTCATTTTTTTTTTGTTTGTTGTACTTACTCTCGGAGTGGGCGCATATACCCGCTCTGCTCTTACCATTCCTCTTTGCTATATTTCGGCGATGTCCGTTACGTTGCCCCCGCGCGTGCATATGCTTATGCATATGCGTCTTCGGCTTACGCTTCTGCGTAATATTTTCGCGCGCACTGTACTTTTCGGCACCGTAACGGTTTTCTGATCCCGTTTTTCGCTCGACGCTTCTCAAAATTTCTACCCTCGACCCCGTGGCCGTGGTAGGGTATATTCGCTTTTAAATTTTTCACACAGCGCAGCCAACTTTAGGGGCAATAAAACCCGAAAGCTTTTTTCTGCTTAAAACTATAAGAGCAGCCCAAAGTGCCAGATTTAATTCTTTTCTAAAATCCACGCTGCGACGGCAATATAAATTTCATAAATATATTGCATGCATATATAGTCATATATATGTTGAATAACTAAAAGGTACTCAAATTTATTAGCTTGTGACATGGTATTAATCAAGCAACTTTTTCTTTAGCGCCTCAGCAAAATTCTCTTTGCGCCCGTGTCACATTTGGGCACGGCCAGATATAAAAAGCCTGCCATAGACACGGGCTCTGCTTTCTTCTGTTTTTTATACCCTGAACCCATTGAAAATGGGAAATCAGGGTATAATGGTTTTGTTAAAAGTATGTAACAGGGAGAAGGAGGCGTGGCAGACCCCACAAAGTATATATATTCTTGATCAGGGCGACAAACTGAATCGATTTAGCCATGTCCGTCTGTCCGTCTGTCCGTATGTATGAACGCGTCGATTTCTGAAGAAAAATATAGAAGCTAAGAGACTTCAACTTTTTTTTAAAATGCTCGTATATAGCGCGCGGATATCGAGTTTATCACTAAAAATCGATAACTCATCCCGTTATTTTTTTATCGATCAAAAACCTTATCGAAAACCAGTTATAAAATTATATCTTCTACACCTTTAGAGCTAAAGTCTTCAAATTTTAAATGTAGACTCGACTGCACGTGATAGAATTTCGGTTTTTGTTATAATTCACCCCCCCACCCCTATATCCACCCCCTTTCCCTCATCTCTGTAAAAGGCGTATTTCAAATACTAGAGACTTGAGCTTTGGCAAATATACGCATAGTAATGATAAAACCACATTCTGAAAGTTTCATGAAGAACGTACGATAAAAAAAGAACGGGATGAGTTATCGATTTTTAGTGATAAACTCGATATGCGCGCTGTATATACGGTCATTTTAAAAAAAAGTTCAAGTCTCTAGCTCTTATATCTTCTGAAATCGACGCGTTCATACATACGGACGGACGGACGGACGGACGGACGGACAGACGGACAGACGGACAGGGTTAAATCGACTCAGTTCGTTGCCCTGATCAAGAATATATATACTTTGTGGGGTCTGCCACGCCTCCTTCTCCCTGTTACATACTTTTAACAAAACCATTATACCCTGATTTCCCATTTTCAATGGGTTCAGGGTATAACAAGTAAGAAAGCTCTAGTCGAGACTGCTCGACTACGAGATACCCTGAACCCTCCGAGCAACAGCCATTTCAATAATTTTTAGTGTCATTCAGCTTAAACAAACACACACACACACGCAAACATATACATAGACACCCATAGGCACGCACGCATTACCCATTATACCCTGATTTACCATTTTCAATGGGTTCAGGGTATAAAAAACATCAATAATCTAATATTGAAATAAAAATTTTTATCATATATATGCAATATATATATATAGATACATATATGCACATATAAAACTAAGAAAAAACCAAAAATAGGAAAAGATGAAGTAAAAGAAATAATAAAAGAAATCAGAGATATTGTATAACCAAAAATAAAAGAAAAAAAAAATTTTTTTAAAAGAAATTAGAAAAAGTAAAAAAGAAAAAAAACAAAATAATAATTTGAATAGATATAAATATAAAAAAAAAAAAAAGAAGTATAAATATGTAAAGGTAAAAGAAAAAAAAAGAAAACAACAAAAATTGTGAATGTCCGCCCCTATATATTTTTTTTTGTAACCTCCACGCCACGCTACAGCTACCACGAGGAAAGGCCTTTCATCGATGGAGTAAAAAATCTAAAGATCATGTAAGTGCTGCAAAGATCCCTGTACCCCCACTCCCCCCAATCCAAACCATTATATTTTCTTTTAATTAATGAATTATTAAAAAGGAAAATATATATATATATATATATATATATATATATATATATATAAAAAAAAAAAAAAAAAAAACAAGAAAGAACAAAGAAAAAAAAAATTAATCATAAAATGTTTGAAAATAAGTGCATGCAATAATGAAAGAAAGCATATATTTTTTTAAAAATGAAAATTAATTTTTTTTGCAACCACATTTTTTAAAGAAAATTATGAAAACCATTTATATTTATATTTATATCTATTCGATTTCAAATTTAATTAAACTAAATGTTGATTCCACCTAAATTGTAAAAAAAAAAAAAAAAAAATAAAAAAAATAAAAAGAGAAAACAAATTTGGAAATGAACAATTGAATAAATTAATTAAATAAATAAAACAACCTTCGCTTGAAATAAGAAAAAGAAAACAAAAAAATTAAAACACAATAAATAAAGAAATAAATAGGATTTAATAGCAAGAAAAATGTCCGATAGAAAATAGAACAATTTAAAGAATAGCATAAAAAAAAAAAAAATTGATAATAATGTAAAATAAAAATGTAAAAAATAATAGCCTTGTTAGTATAAGAAAAATAAGAGATTGTAATTTTAGTATCCCAATGTCTGTTATTGAAATGAATGAAAAATTAATAATATGAATAATCGAACTGAATCAAAAAACAAAATGAGTCGTTAATTTGTAAGCAGGGTTGAGATAATGGGGTAGGCTAGTTAGTGTTGGAGCTTCTTTGGGGTTTTTCTGTTAAAATTATTTAAGAAAAACTATGGTTGGGTGGGTAAAGAGCGCGTGTGCCGAATGCCATCTATGGCCACGCTTAGTTGTGTCAGGGTTCTTGTAAATTTGTGTCAGTCCCCCCCCTACTTCCCCAATATCATTGTTTTTTTTTTTTCGTGGAGTATAGCTCCACCTCGAGGTATCTCAAGGGATCTTAAAAATTAAAATTTATGCACTCTGATCGCAAGGCAGAAAAGAACCCCCCCACACTCCCGACGAGCGACGGCACTAGAAGGTCCCGCTTATCTGCCTTGCGACCGAAACAACAAAGCCCAGCTTTGTTTAGTCTCAATCGAGAGAGTCTCTCTGCGAAGAGGATGTTTGTTTCACAACTTTCGAGATATTTTGCTTTTGTCCGTACGCGTATTATTTTTCAAACTTTTTTTTTTTAACAAATGTGCTTTTTTAAGAATAGTCAGGTTCGCCTGAGGCTGTGCCGTAGACTGACTGACTACATTTGTTTATTTACTTCTACACTATTGTCAAAACTGTCACTGTTACCAAGCCTACTGGGTATACAAAAAATTTGAACATTTGGGGAAAAAACCGCGTTTTTCAAGTATTCGGCAAATTTTTTCAGTATTTTTAAGATCTACTATCCTACTCGTGGCGGAGACAAATCCAACAAATCAAAAACCATGAAAATTGGTCCAGCACTTATCAAGTTATAACTGTAGAACACTTTTACACAACTTTCTTTTATATATATAGTTTATTTAATTTATTCAATTGTTTAAATAGGTGGAGCTGGATTTATTATTATAAAACTCACCAAGCTGTGATTTAGCCAACTATCAACTAGTCGAAAGAGTTTACACTTATTTATTAACTAAATTATTCAGTTCGAGATAAACAGTATTTTTTTGAATTCGCGTTATTTGAAATAGTTTTTAGTTGAAAACAAATTTTATTTACATTGTTCCATCGGTATTTTAATAATGACGATACTCTTCCTTTAGCTCCCACATCTGCTTGTGATCAGGATTCTTGTTATAGTCGCCTATGTCGTTGAGGATGGCCTTTAGCAGGAAGGCGGATTGCTTGGTTATGAATTGCAGATCCTTCAGCCTATAATATTGATGTTTCTCGAATGCCTGAAAGAGCATATCCATTACGTTCTCCTTGCTGAGTATTTTCGAGGTGCCATTCTTGCGTTTGCAATCGTCTTTCTGTAAGGACCAAGAAGCTCAATTAAATTGAATTGATGTGAAGAAAAGAGAAACAAACATTGTGAACATGATTGCTGACTGGCTTATAATTCTTCACAATATGGTTGAGCGGTTTTGACCATTCGCGGCGGCTTTAAATTCCGCAAGTAATGTTTTTTCATTTTTAAATATTGGGTATTGTATACGGGCAGGTACTGCATCTTGTGGGTTATCCAGCCCTCAATGGATGGTTCCGCATCATCTACGGTAGAAAAGATGCCTGTTTGGTTGGTCCCTTGGGCGGTCTTACATCGCTTCAGCTTGTGTTCGCTGGCTATAGGTGAACCCGGGTCCAATTGCATTAGTTACGGAGACAGAATTAGGTTGACCTTGGCCGGTTCCGAGCTGATAGCTGGTTTCTGGACGCGAATTGTTGCCACTTCCATCTCGCTGGGAGATTTATCCCACAGCTTTCCCAAATATTTTGGCACCTTTACTTGCCAAATGGAGCGATTTGTTTCTGAGTTCTTTTCTCACTTCTCGCTTTCTTGAGTATCTTGGGACATATTGAATAATATTTTTAAGAAAATTTTATATTAAAGCGAAGTAGAAAGCTACATCAATTCAATGAGAAATAACAAAAAATGAAATCGAATCCATGATCTTAAGTGAAAATAAGGGCCTACTCTGATATTTATACTTTGATATTTGAACAAATTATTGTGGCTAGTTTTAAACTTAGCGCCCAAAATACGACAGTACTACAATACACTTAGTTCTGACAATTTCTTTATTGAAGTCGTTAATATCGATGTTTATATTATTATACTCATTCACGAAGTGAATTATTATACTCATTCACGAAGTGAATTATTTTACTCATTCACGAAGTGAATTATTATATTGGTTTTGTGCAATGTCCGTCTTGCTGTCCGTCTTGCTGTCCGTCCGTCTGTCCGTCTGTCCGTATGAACGCAGTTTATTTCGCCGCTATTGAAGCTAGAGACTTTAAATTTGGAACACATACTCGTATATAACTCCGATTTATAAAGTGTTAAAATTTTCCCGATCCGCCCACTAGGGGCGTGGCAAATCGGAAAATGCACTTTCGGATATACCAGAACCATGCTAGTTGAAGATATAGAAAGCTGAAATTTGGTATTGTGAGGAGCAATATAGGTATGCACGTATGAATGTATATGAACGTACGTATTTGCTGCGCGTTTATATGTATATACGTGCATATACATGTTGCTCCACACAGCGACGCGAATACTGTAGGAGCGACCCTCGCCACTGAAAGGGGGTCAAAGTCCGAATAGAGTCGGTCTCTTTCGTTCCTACAGATTCAGCAATGGGTTCGCGTCGCACGCACGACGATCATCGGTGGCCGTTAGCCGAGGTACCGTTCGGCCGGGTGATAGTAGTGGACACTTTCACTCGTAGGACGCCAACGGTACTTCGGACAATGAGAGGCGGCCACGTGATTTGGCGGGAAAGTGGCATCACCCAGATCACGACACTTTACCGTTTTTAGGGATAAGAACGGTAGAATGGCCCCGCTCCAGAGCCGAACAGGCCCCCTTACCACACGAAGCAGGACCTGTGGCTGGGGTATAAAAGGCCACCAGCAGCTCCATACTGGCGGTCGAAACTGTACTGGAGAGACGAGATAAAGTGAAAAGTCGAAGTGCGTGAAAGGTGCAAAGTCAAGTGACAACAAATCACAATTAATCATTATCTTTTTGATGGATTGTTTAACCTGTCTATGTTTCAGTTTAACTCTATTTCTAATCATCTTGAAGATCCCATCATTAATGTCGTGAGATCAGGTCCGTTCTACTTACGAAAATATATACAGGAGTTACCGCACCCCACTTGTCTATTTATAATATACTCCTCTACCTTAAAAACTTAGTCACTGTTATCGTAAATGCCATTTCGTTTTGCTAAACGAATAAATTAATTTAACAGATTGGTCTCTTTTAATTGAGTAGGTTGATAGCAGCTTTTTGATGAAAGGAGTTTTTTATTTTTTGTTAGATATAAATAATATTGTGTGTTGTGTGTGTGGATTATTTATAGTCATTATAAAATTATAATTGATTAATTAAATTAAACGAGTAAGTTACAATCGGCAACGCCCGACTGCAACTTTTCTTACATTAAGATCACTTTACTGATCTACCGGCTGCGCTAATACTATAATTAATTCTTGTGAAAAATAAATTTTTTTTCTTTATTTTACGATTTGTTGTTGTTCATAGTTGACTTTGTTTACTTACACTTTTCGAGAATTTGGTTTATGTTAAACTAGCTGGCCCGGCAAACGTTGCATTGCCCTATCCATTATTTCTAGGTAAAAAATGATTGAAAGCTATGTTGTTCAGGTTGGGATACACTCTGATTCATTTATTAATCAGATTTTCATTCAAGCACCTTGTGGTAAACGACATTCTTCGTTTTTGGTCAGGTGCAAGAACAAATAATGCGGATGGTTTGCCAACACGTGAGCATGCCACGTACAATTGACCATGAGAAAAACACGCATTTTCTAGATTGAGGCCACAAATAGTCAAAGATTGGCCCTGTCATTTGTTGATCGTCATGACGAAGGCAAGACGAATCGGGAATTGAATTCGCTTAAACTCAAAGGGCATATCTGTTGGGATCATCGGAATCCTAGGAATAAGAACTTCATCTTTAAATTTTCCTTTGATTATCGACGTGTGAATCACATTGCTCATCAGTTTTCTTATCACCAAATGCGTTCCATTGCACAGTTTTGGTTGGTTTAAATTTCTAAGCATGATAACTACCGAGCCAACCTTCAGTTGTAAATTGTGCGGTGGTAAACCAGGCACATCCAAGGAGTTCGAAAATTCAGTTGGATAATTATGGCTGCTTCTTCGTTTGTTACACAGTCGATAGATTTAAATGAATACAGAGTACCTATTCGATTCAGAGGTTTATTAGAGACTAAAAATACAAAATGAATATATGCTGCAGCGCAGGCAGCCGAAAATGAACTTAAAGCATACACGGATGAACCTCCGTTACAATTAACAGAACTTAGCATGAGAATAATGTTAGCAAAAGAAATAGACATCCAGCGGTGCTTACATACATAATTTTAACACTCCTTCTCAACGCGATGTCTATTTTACAAAAATGTTTCATTTTAAACCTAACATTTCCGTAAATTTCTCATGCTTGACTTTACTTAAATTCTTCGTCAATACATCTGCTTTCATTTCATCTGTGGGAATGTACTTTATATCAATAACTTTATTCTTGTACATTTCCCTTACAAAATGGTATTTTATTTCAATATGCTTGCTACGTGAATGATATTTTGCATCTTTAGCAAGGCATTGTGCGCTCTGATTATCACTATAAATCAGAACCTTTGTCATCGGCCCGAGTCCCATTTCGTTGACCAGTTTTCTAACGTATACCGCCTCCTTGGCTGCTGTAGAAAGTGCCACGTACTCGGCCTCTGTACTACTGAGGGCGACCAAATTCTGCTTCTTTGACTCCCCAAGAGACTGCTGCTCCAGCAAGGTAGAATGACCAACCCGTAAACGACTTCCGATCGTTACTGTCGCCAGCCCAGTCCGCATCAACAAAACAGTGTATGGGCACACCCGTTTTGTTATAGTGTAGTCTCAAATCTGAGGTACCTTTTAGATATCTCAACACCCGCTTGGCTGCAACCTCATGCTCCTTATGCGGATCTGCATTTCTCTGCGCCAGCTTAGCCACAGAGTGTATTATATCTGGCCGTGTAGTCAACGCCAAATACAATAACGAACCAATGAGCGATTGATAGCGTGTTTTATCCACCTGGCCGCAGTCAACATCATCGCACTTCGTCTGGAACCCAATTTCCAACGAAGTCGCGCTTGGCTTGCAGTCTTGCATGCCGTAATCATTCAGCAGGTCTTCAATGTACTGCCTATGGCCCATGGAGAGACTACCAGTCTTGCCATTTCGTTCAATCTCCATTCCCAGAAAGTAGTGTAGCTCACCACCATCGACCACGTCGAATTTGCTTGATATGAGCTGCTTAATGTGGGCCACATCTTCTTCTCTGGTACATGCAAGTATAAAATCGTCAACATATACAACAATAATATTTAAATACCCTTTTATCTTGTTTGTATAAATGCATGGTTCACTTGCACATGGGACGAAACCAATCTCCAAAAGAGTGCTCTCCAGCTTTTGATTCCACTCCCGACCGCTCTGTTTCAAGCCGTACAACGCTTTCTTCAGCTTCAGTACGCGCTTGGGATGATCAACGTCGATAAAGCCCTCTGGTTGTCGCATATACACGTCATCGTGTAACTCACTGTTCAGGTATGCTGCAGAAACATCCATCTGATGCAGGTGCATCTCGTGCTCGACAGCCAACGCAATCACTAATCTGATTGAGGAGTAACGTGCCACTGGCGAGAACGTGTCCATGTAGTTAACTCCGTATTGCTGTCCACACCCTTTTGCGACCAATCTAGCTTTAAAACGCTGGACGTTGCCATATTCATCACGCTTGGTGGTAAAAACCCATTTACAACCAATAGCCTTTTCGCCTGCTGGAAGATCGACCAGACTCCATGTCTCAGTGTTTTTCAGGCTGTCATACTCCTTCTGCATCGCCGATTTCCAGTTTTCAGATTGCTCTGACCGAAATGCATCCCCAACACATGTGGGAACAATAACATTTCGAGCGTCTAGTACATTCAGAACATTGTACTCTTTTCGTGGACGACCTGAACGCCCAGTGCGAACAATTCTTGGTCTCCCTGGACCTCTTTTACCTGTCACCTGCTCATCCTCAGCATCTTCTTCGTCACCACTTTGACACTGACTATCAACAGTTGGACTATGCTGCCGCTCATCAGGATCGTGACTTTCTTCATCTTGTTCGCAATCAACTTTTTCATCTGGCTCAAGGATTAGCACATCTGACTCACGTGATGATCCTTGATCGTGCTCCAATCCCTTCCTGAACTTGTGCTCTAAAAACACAACGTCTCGGGATAACACAACGCTTCTTTTGACAGGGTTGTACAGACGATAAGCTTTGGCAGTCTCAGAATAATGCTGCTCGCCTTTCGCTGAAAACTTGTTTTTATGCTTTTTATTTAATACAATAGCCTCCATACCAAATACTTTTAAATGGGATACGCTCGGTTTTTTCCCATACCTGTATGAACTAACGCTAGTAATTCTTTTGAGCGATTTTCTGACACTTTGGGAAACCTTTTCACGCAAATATTACTTTTTGCACACGTTTCGCACACAAAGTCATTTGTATTACACACACTAGCCGGAAGTCCATGTACCATGCCCTGTTTGATCATTTTATTTAGGCTATCAAAATTCAGATGCCCCAACCGATCATGCCATTTCACCAATTGATTCACATTTGCATTTACATTAGCTGCAACTACTGGGTTCATGCTACTTTCAAACAAAAACAAATCATTATGTTTTTCTGCAACTAGCCAGTTTTCATTGTTATCGTCTTTAACAAACACTTTGTTTTTCACAAAAATTACTTTTAAACCCTTTTCAGTTGCTTTTGACACAGATATAAAGTTGCATTGTAAGCCTCTCGCATATAAAACGTCGCGCAATTCGATCGTATTATTTCTCCACTTAAGCAACACTGTCCCGCAACACTCGGTTTCTATGTAATTATCGCCTGCTAGTATTATTTTCTCTTTGTGCTCACGCATATGTATAAACATTGATTTGTCCGCGCACAAATGAGCTGTAGCACCACTGTCCACACACCAGACATTTTTTATACCCTGAACCCATTGAAAATGGGAAATCAGGGTATAATGGTTTTGTGAAAAGTATGTAACAGGCAGAAGGAATCATCGCAGACCCCATAAAGTATATATATTCTTGATCAGGACGATGAGCTGAGTCGATATAGCCCTGTCCGTCTGTCCGTCCGTACGTCCGTCCGTCCGTCCGTATGAGTGCGTCGATCTCAGAAGTTAAAGGAGCTAGAGAGCTGAAATTTTGTATGCATACTCGTGTATACCATACGCAGTACGAGTTTATCATATTTTTTCGATAACTCATTCGATATCTTTTTTATCGAGGATAATCGATAAATTTATATTGTTTTTTCAGCCTAATTTGAACACTATTAGTCCTAGAGACTTCAGATTTACTGTGTATATACATTTGATGGGCACACACATTTTGTAATTTACAGATTTTGGATACCACGCCCCCTTCGCCCTCAATTTGTAAAAAACGTATATCAAGTACTAGAGACTTGTGCTTTGGAATGTACACACATTTACACATAATGATTACGTTCTGAAAGTTTCATTAAGATTGTACGTCTACAAACGAAATTATTCAACAAATAAATTCTCATAATATTGCCCATACCACAGCGCAGCCCAAGCGCAGTCGCTGCTTACTGCGCAGTTAGCAGAGCGCGGGCCTATGCGTGCGGGTGGATGCATGTGTATGTGTGTGTGCAGAATGATTGGAACATCAGCATGGAGGGTTCAGGGTATCTCCTAGTCGAGCAGTCTCGACTAGAGTCTTCTTACATGTTTTCAATTGGATTTTTCCCAGAAAAGAGAACACCGAAAGAGACTTATTCCTGCTCTTTTCGATCGCTTTTTCGCTCTCGTTGTGTTTAACAATCTTTTCTCTCTTAAACTGCACTTCGCCGCGAAATGCCCGTTTTGCCCGCAAAGCCAACACTTCATGTCTTTCGGGTCTTTCTTTGTCTTGTTTCGTTTACCGTTTGTTGGACGCGACGAAAAAATTTTATTCTCGCTTTTTTCACCCTCGTCGCCTACGTTGCGCCTCTCTCCTTCTTCCAACAATTTGATTTTTAGAGCGCTAAATGAAGGCAATGTGTCCCGTGTCTCGATAGCGACTACGAAATTGTCCAACCCTTCATGTAAACTCGCTAGTAATATTATTACAAGCATTTCATCAGCCACCTGCACTTGTATTTCTCTTAATTTTTCTACGACATTAGAAAAATTAGCCAAATGCTCACGAACACTGTCTGTAGCTGACATTTTCATATACAACAGTTGCTTGAAGAACTGTACTTTACGCGCGGGTCCCGACGGCATATAAATCTCGGATAACTTTGCCCACGCTTCTCTCGCGGTTCCACAGTGCTTTATATAGTTTATCTCCGACGCTTTTACAGATAACAAAATGCTAGCTAGAGCCTTCTCATCTTTGCTATCAAACGACGCTTTCTGTTCCGCGGTATCGTTATCATTTTTCAATAACCGACCACATGTCACCGACCACAAGTCAGAATGAACCAACAGACTTTTCATCTGCACTGACCACGAACTATAGTTTTCACTATCTAGTTTCTCAATTGCAAAAATTGAACTCATTTTGCACACATTAGTTTGGCACACGCTTTAACTAATAAATCGAGTCTCACATGTGATTTTTCCAATCACCAGCACAGCTTTCACTTTCCGCTGCCTGGGCCCATAACCTATTCGATTCAGAGGTTAAAATACAAAATGAATATATGCTGCAGCGCAGGCAGCCGAAAATGAACTTAAAGCATACACGGATGAACCTCCGTTACAATTAACAGAACTTAGCATGAGAATAATGTTAGCAAAAGAAATAGACATCCAGCGGTGCTTACATACATAATTTTAACAGTACCAACTATTTTATTTTGAATTATAAAATTAATATCATCCACATCCTTATTTTTAGCTGCCAAAATTGCTCGCTCACTTAACCATTTAGTATTTTTGTGGAAAGCAATGATATTCGGAAATACTTTGTTGATAAGCTCATCTTTTGATGAGACGAAATTACAAAAATATTAAGGAAATGAAATCAAGCCACTCAATTCGTCAACAGATTTGATGCTTTGAGGCAAGCGTTTATTTTGTCGGCAGCAGTAGATCTTGGAATTACTGGTAGTGTTTGTCGGAAATCGCCAGATAATAAAATCATTGAACCACCAAAACATCTCGAGTCATTGCGCAGATCTTTTAATTTTCGGTCTAGTGCTTCTAATGCGCGTTTGTGCGCCATTGAGAATTCGTCCCATATGATAATTTTTGATGCTACTAAAACTTTGGCCATTGCAGAGTGTTTTGAAATATGTCGGGTGTTCAGTAGCTTGAAGATTTAATGGCAACTTTAACGTTGAGTGAGCCGTACGGCAAGCAATTGCTACCGCAATTTCGGAGCTCGCACGTACAGTTGCCAAAATCAATGACATGAGAAATGTCTTCCCAGTTCCACCGGGGGCATCCAAAAAAAATAAACCACCATTTCCATCATCAATTGCATTAATCAGTGTATCATAGATTTCCCTCTGCTGAATCCTTTCTACAGTGGTACATTCGTTTGAACTGATTGCATTAGTTCATGTGGATCATATTCACGTTTACGTTCTAATTCTCTATTAAATGCATTATTCATTCCGCGATCTGGCGCTGGCATTCCTAACCTATCTAACACTTGCCGTCGACCATGCACGGTGAATGGCGGTTGATATTGCCACATGATCCATGAATCATATTCGTGATTACAACATCATGTAGGTCTGGATCGGTTTCAGGAGCAGGAATTTCTGCACATATGATGATCTATTTGATCTGGCTGAATTCTGTCTACTAACCAAATTAAAATGTGAGCATGCGGTAGGCCTCGTTTTTGCCCTTCTTTAATGGGTACTAACGCGACGCCTTTCTCGGGCGATTTCTCGTTCTTCGTCAGATAATTGTAAATTGTGCGGTGGTAAACCAGGCACATCCAAGGAGTTCGAAAATTCAGTTGGATAATTATGGCTGCTTCTTCGTTTGTTACACAGTCGATAGATTTAAATGAATACAGAGAACCAACTATTTTATTTTGAATTATAAAATTAATATCATCCACATCCTTATTTATATCGAAAATATATGATCGAAAAAATATGATAAACTCGTACTGCGTATGGTATACACGAGTATGCATACAAAATTTCAGCTCTCTAGCTCCTTTAACTTCTGAGATCGACGCACTCATACGGACGGACGGACAGACGGACAGGGCTATATCGACTCAGCTCATCGTCCTGATCAAGAATATATATACTTTATGGGGTCTGCGATGATTCCTTCTGCCTGTTACATACTTTTCACAAAACCATTATACCCTGATTTCCCATTTTCAATGGGTTCAGGGTATAAAAAAGGCTTGGTTAGAATTTCATAGATCTGCCTAAATGACATTTCTTAAAGACGCAAATTATTTGCTTTATTGCCCAAAATACGAATAATTTTGTATATTAACCGCGCGGTGAGCAGCGACTGCGCTTGGGCTGCACTGCAGCTTGGGCAATATTATGAGAATTTATTTGTTGAATAATTTCATTTGTAGACGTACAATCTTAATGAAACTTTCAGAACGTAATCATTATGTGTAAATGTGTGTACATTCCAAAGCAAAAGTCTCTAGTACTTGATATACGTTTTTTACAAATTTGCGGCGAAGGGGGCGTGGTATCCAAAATCTGTAAATTACAAAATGTGTGTGCCCATCAAATGTATATACACAGTAAATCTGAAGTCTCTAGGTCTAATAGTGTTCAAATTAGGCTGAAAAAACAATATAAATTTATCGATTATCCTCGATAAAAAAGATATCGAATGCGTTATCGAAAAAATATGATAAACTCGTACTGCGTATGGTATACACGAGTATGCATACAAAATTTCAGCTCTCTAGC
Organism: Drosophila mulleri; assembly: GCA_035047565.1. Taxonomy (NCBI): domain Eukaryota; kingdom Metazoa; phylum Arthropoda; class Insecta; order Diptera; family Drosophilidae; genus Drosophila; species Drosophila mulleri. The sequence goes on from JAWNPK010000129.1 coordinate 14,086, forward strand.
TCCTTTAACTTCTGAGATCGACGCACTCATACGGACGGACGGACAGACGGACGGACGGACGGACGGACGGACGGACGACAGACGGACAGGGCTATATCGACTCAGCTCATCGTCCTGATCAAGAATATATATACTTTATGGGGTCTGCGATGATTCCTTCTGCCTGTTACATACTTTTCACAAAACCATTATACCCTGATTTCCCATTTTCAATGGGTTCAGGGTATAAAAAAGCTTCAAAGACAAATTTAAACAAAGTGAACGTGCTGCATAAAACTGCAGGTACACAAAAAAAAGCTTTAAATGCTTAGTGGTTAAATAAATTCTCGATTTAATAGACAATAATGAATATTATACATATATAGAATTATATATATATATAATACAAAAAAAAAAAAACAAAAAAAACAAAAAAAACGAAATGCATGATACTATAATTCACCACTAAAACAATAATAATTCATTCAAATAATACACAACACACATCCTCCATATAGCAGCAGCAGCAGTCACCAAAAGAAAGGCCTTTCAGCGGTGGACATACAACAAAAAGAACTGTGAGTGCTAAATTAACCCTTGTTTTCCCCTCCCTATCATGTCCCCAAAATGTATAACGAAATAAGACTAAATAAATAAAAAATAAAGAAAAAAAAAAAGAAAAAAAAAGAAGAAAAAAATTTTTGAATAAGGAATGAAATACAAACTATGAAATAAAAACTATGAAATAAAAGCTATGAATTAAAACTAAATTTTTAAATTAATATATGTTAACTAATACTCCCCAAATGTCTAAAATATGATTTAAACATTTTTTAATATTTTATTGTAATATTATTTTATTATATTATTATGTTATTATTACTATATTGTTAACCTTTTTATTCATTTGTAAATTTTTTTCATATTATGTAGTTTTTTTATACCCTGAACCCATTGAAAATGGGAAATCAGGGTATAATGGTTTTGTTAAAAGTATGTAACAGGGAGAAGGAGGCGTGGCAGACCCCACAAAGTATATATATTCTTGATCAGGGCGACAAACTGAATCGATTTAGCCATGTCCGTCTGTCCGTCTGTCCGTCCGTCCGTCTGTCCGTCTGTCCGTATGTATGAACGCGTCGATTTCTGAAGATATAGAAGCTAGAGACTTCAACTTTTTTTTAAAATGCTCGTATATAGCACGCGGATATCGAGTTTATCACTAAAAATCGATAACTCATCCCGTTATTTTTTTATCGATCAAAAACCTTATCGAAAACCAATTATAAAATTATATCTCCTTGACCTTTAGAGCTAAAGTCTCCAAATTTTAAATGTAGACTCGACTGCACGTGACAGAATTTCGGTTTTTGTTATAATTCACCCCCCACCCCTATATCCACCCCCTTACCCTCATCTCTGTAAAAGGCGTATTTCAAATACTAGAGACTTGAGCTTTGGCAAATATACGCATAGTAATGATAAAACCACATTCTGAAAGTTTCATGAAGAACGTACGTCCACAAAAAAGTTATTGAACAATTAAGTTCCCATAGTAAGCCCACACTCCAGCCCATGCCTGTTAATGCGTGCGTGCCTATGGGTGTCTATGTATATGTTTGCGTGTGTGTGTGTGTTTGTTTAAGCTGAATGACACTAAAAATTATTGAAATGGCTGTTGCTCGGAGGGTTCAGGGTATCTCGTAGTCGAGCAGTCTCGACTAGAGCTTTTTTACTTGTTTTTTTCATTTTTTTATACACGCAAACTAACTACCAAACACATGCACATACATATAATAAAATTCAAGAACATGAAGCGACAGTAATTAAGAGTAAATGAAAATGTAATAGTTAGTTAGAGTAATTTAAAGAATAAATGTATCTTTTAGAATTTTTTTGAGTTTCCTTAATAAATTAACATGGTAGGCTAGGAGTATAGCTTGGTATAGAAGAGAGAGAGAGTCGAGGCAATCTTTATTAGGGGATCTTCATAAACAATTTAAAGCTGAAGATCATGGTTGGGTTTGGGTAAAGACAGCGAGAAGCCAACACCACCTCGGCTTCCGCGTCTTTCTAACTGTCCGTGTTTGTTTCGTTTTTTTCTTGTTGTCCGAATGTTTGGTTTGTACAGGAATCCTAAAAATTTTAGAGTTTGTGTGTATTGGTGAAGGTATGGCAAAGCCCACCCCCTCACCGACAGAGCTAAGGGAACCAGATGATTCCGCCAGCCACTACCCGATCCACGTCTTGTGTATGTTGATGTATGTTGATGTATGTATGTATGTATGTATGTATACATGTATGTGAATAGATATATGTGTATATATGTATATATGTATATATGTATATATGTAAACATGCGAATGCACGAAAATCGCTGCATTCATACATAAGATCGATACGTCACATAAATTTTATGGCGCCCAACGTGGGGCACTGAGAGATGATACACTGTCACTGAACCGAACTTTTGTGGGGCACTGTGAGTTGATACGCTTTCAGTGAACCAAAATTTTTCTTGTATGGCCACTTCTTCTGTATGGAGTTGTAGTCATACAAAACACCCCCTTTTGTAAGAATATTAGTTGTCTCAGTAGCCTGTATTGCTGAAATAGACTTAGACTTGGTTGGTCTAGCTATCGCAACAGCGACTGCTGAGAGGAATAGATTTGTTTTCATAGGTACTACAAAGCTGCTGGATTCAAGCCTGGATCGCAGACCGAGACACCTTGAAGAATCTTTCAACTTTAAATAAATTAAAGCATCTCTGATTTGGAAAAGAACATCTTCCCTCACAATTGTAGCTCGTTTTTGTTTGCTGTGGATGAAGCCACAATTCAATATAGTTCTCGAAAAACTTCTCTAAATAATTCCAGAATATTGTGTATTCGGCTAGGATACCAATACTGATTATCCCTGGAGGGTATTCTTTACTTAAATGAAGAATGGTAGAAGCCTTAAGCAATGCTAGTTGTGTGTTGATAAGTTGTTGTCGTTGCGTCTTTAAGTGTACTATTGTCTGGAACTCGGAGATATGCTGCCTGTGCATTCCCTTGCCGAATAGTATAGTTTTTGATGGTAGCGATAGTCAATTTGTAAATACCTGCTAGATTTAGTTTCAATAGCTCAAAATGAAACAATTCGGAACAGTTAGAACTAATAAGAATGCCTCGATTTTCTCTCTCTATGCCATTAATAGTCAAGCTTAACAACACTTTTTAGTAACTATGCCAGTTATAAATACACCGCCGCACGTCGCACCTGTAGGTAGTACAGAAAATAAATGCGCACTATGTGCGACAGAAATGGATGATACATATCCTTGTTATTTGTTAGCGTGTCAGCATATTTTTCATAAATAGATAAGCAGCAAATGAAGCTAGTAGTAGGCAACTGCTCACCCTCTCGGAGGCACGAGACAGCCCCACCACCAGTAACTCGTCGAGTTACAACTAGAAAGCTTGCCAGAACTTTAGCATTAGCAGAGGCCAACAATACAGCTAATGTACAAGAAGCTGCTTCGTTGAATGCTAGTGGCGCACAGTCATCAGCTTTAGATGCGAGTCAAAGCCCGAGTCAGGCTGAAGCTGCGCGACCCAGAACTACTAGGGGACGACCTAGAGCAACTCTACCATTCCGTGGCGCGAATCCTCAAAGATCGCAGTAACCGGACTACAATGTTATTCAGAACATGGTTGAAGAAACAGTCACTAGGGTCATGTCCTCGTTAGCCATAAACAATCGCCCTTCGCCAATCGAACCATTGCCAGTAGCGAACATTCGCGAGTCCCCATCAATAGGCGCTTGCTCCTTGAATAGTCGAAGGATCGTTGACATTATGCAAAAGTGGGGAGTTCAATTTGATGGTTCATCAGATGGATTAGGGGTTAATGAATTTATCTATCGCGTTAAATCGTTAAGAGATGAGACCTTAGATAGTGATTTCACAGGCATGTGCAAGAATATGCATGTGTTATTTACTGGAAAGGCTCGATCATGGTATTGGAGATACCACAAACAAGTTGATCATATTATTTGGTCTGACCTCTGTGCATCCCTTCGTCAACAGTACGATGATTATCGGTCAAGCTTTATGAAGATGGAGATGATCAGAGCTCGAAAGCAAAAACCAGGAGAGTCTTTTTCAACTTTTCATGAATCTGTAGCCTCTCTTATAGATAAATCTTCACTCAAGGTAGCAGAAGAAGAATTAATGGAAATTTTAAAGAACAACTTACTCCCCGAAATACGCGAGAAGCTATTATATCAACCAGTTCACTCGGTAGGACACTTACGCCGTTTAGTACAAATGAGCGAAAACTTAGCGTATGAGACTAGCTGTCGTTTTAATCAGGCCAAGCCAGTAGTACAGCGTAGGCAAGTTTATGCTGTCGAAGAAATAGCTGATGATGTAGAAGGCGATTCACTAGATGCAGAGCTTGCAGCTATACGCGCCTCTCATCAAAAACTTCGTTGCTGGAATTGCGAAGAAATAGGCCATATCTGGGAAAACAGTCTATCTGAACGTCGCATTTTCTGCTACGGTTGTGGACAGCCCAATGTATATAAGCCACAGTGCAAAGTCTGCATACAGAGACAGTCGGAAAACCGGCAGAAGGCATCCGTCAACAGCCGGATGCCCACGAAAATGTAGAACCCAAAAGCACAGATACAGATACACCCGAGTTGCAAAACTTGCACTCGAATACGTCTGCAATTCGTTTTCGTCCCTACGAAGAACGCTTACAAAATTATGTAGAGGTTCGAAATCGAATATTTCAAGATAACCCGCCTGCTATTAGCAAGCGAACTCAAAGATTAAGGACATATTATACAGAGGTAAAGAAAAACCGAAATTTGCAAATATCTACGATTTTCAATAATGCAACCGACCTTCTGAATGCTGAAGTTTCGTTCTTAACTTATACAGAACTTGGTCTGTTAGATACTGGAGCAAATATTAGTTGTATAGGTTCGAGATTAGCAACACAAGATTTTTCGAAGTTGTCCGAGTTTAAGCCCATAAAATCGAAAGCAAAAACAGCAGGAGGAGAAAGTCAAGCTATTATTGGATATTTAGACGTAGAACTGACATATAACTCTGTCACCAAGCCAATGACATTATATATTATTCCCAGCATAAAGCAGAATCTCATTTTAGGACATGATTTCTGGAAATCCTTTCGCCTTGCACCAAACATTATTAATGCGATAGAGATATCTGATACAAGCAAGCATGATTCCCACGCACAGTCATATCCTTTAACGAAGACAGAATTCAACAACTAGAGCTGGTAAAAGGATTATTTCCAAATGCGTCTCATAGTTTGGGGCGTACAACACTTATAGAGCACCACATAGATATTGGAGACGCAAAGCCAGTGAAACAAAGATTCTATCCAGTCAGTCCCGCTGTAGAAAAGCTGTTATATCAAGAAATTGATCGAATGCTTCAGTTGGATGTGATTGAACCTTCTGTTAGCCCTTGGAGTTCACCTATGCGCCTCGTAGTAAAACCTAATAAAGTTCGCTTATGTTTAGATGCTCGCAGACTCAATGATGCTACTAAAAGGACGCAGTCCGTCTAGCCGATCAATTTCGAAATGCGAATCTAACTCTGAACATAGATAAAAGTCACTTTTGCGTTACAAGCATTAATTATTTAGGCTATGTAATTGGAAGTGGAGGTATTAGCCCTGATCAATCCAAAGTATCTTGTATAATTAATTGGCCACCGCCCAAGAACTTAAAGCAAGTTCGTGGATTTCTAGGAGTGTGCGGGTGGTGCAGACGATCTATACATAACTTCGCAGATCTTACTTGTCCAATTACCGACGTACTCTCAACAAGGTCAAAATTTGTATGGCCTCCCGAAGCACAAATGGCTATGGATAAGTTAAAGAAAGTATTGACTACTGCTCCCATTTTAAAAAATCCAGATTTTAGCAAAAAATTTTATTTACATTGCGATGCCAGCGATTTTGGTATTGGTGCCGTGCTTGTGCAACTCTCAGATACAAATGATGAAAAGCCAATCGCATTTATGTCAAAGAAATTAAATCGCTCTCAACGCAATTATAGTGTTACCGAGCGCGAGTGTCTCGCAGTGATACTCGCAATTGAGAAGTTTCGATGCTATTTAGAACTGCAAGAATTCGAAGTGGTTACCGATCATTCTAGCTTGCTTTGGCTTATGCGGCAGCAGAATATCTCTGGTAGACTAGCTCGCTGGATTTTCCGTTTACAGCAGTTTAAATTTACTTTTAGCCATCGAAAAGGCAAAGACCATGTAGTCCCAGATGCATTATCTCGATTAAGCGAAAATGAAATATTAAAACTTGATATGAACCCGATTATAGACCTCACATCAAATGCTTTTTCAGAAGATTCAGAAGATTCTTATTTAGAGCTCATAAAGAAATATTCCGAGCAAAAGTCTCGATTTCCCGATCTGAAATTGGTTGGAAACTTTTTATATGTTCGTACCGAATATGCAAATGGTCAGCAAGAACAAGAAAAACTATCTTGGAAGCTATGGGTCCCCGAGAGCCTTCGAGCAAGTGCCCTTAAACAAGCCCATAATAGTTGTACTTCAGCCCATGCCGGAATGCAAAAGACCATAGAAAAACTACGTAGGCATCTCTTTTGGCCAGGTCTAGCAAAAGATGTGAGAGAGTACATTCGTTCATGCGATACTTGTAAAGAAAGCAAAGCCCCTAATTATACATTTAAACCCCCAATGGGTGATCATATCCCTTCATATAGGCCGTTTCAAAGACTTTACATTGACCTTCTTGGACCATATCCTCGTAGTAAACAAGGTCATATAGGGTTGCTTATAGTTTTGGACCATTTTAGCAAATACCATTGGCTATGTCCATTAAAGAAGTTCACGTCTGCAAAGATTCAAGAGTATCTGCTAAAGCACATATTTCATAGTTTTGGGGTCCCTGAAACAATCGTTAGTGATAATGGCACTCAATTCAAGTCAAAAGAATTTAACGCCTTTTTGAAGGGAATTAGGCATCAAACACGTATACACCGCTCTTTACTCACCACAGAGTAATGCGGCCGAACGTGTAAACCGATCTTTGTTAGCAGCGATTCGTTCATACTTGCAGAACGATCAAACTGAATGGGATGTTCATCTCACGAGCATTTCATGTGCGTTACGCTCAGGACTGCATCAATCGCTAAACTGTTCGCCATACCGAGCCCTTTTTGGACTCGATATGATAACACACGGAGCGGACTATAAATTATTAAAAGATTTGCTTATCTCTAGATCCGACAATCTGGCTCTATTGAGACACGATATTCAGATCAATATTCGTCGAGCCTACGAACGAAACGCAGGCCAATATAATCTCAGAGCTAAATCGGTTACTTTCAAAGAAGGACAAGAAGTCTTTAGAAGAAATTTTGCTTTGAGTAAATTTTCGCAAAATGTTAATGCCAAACTAGGACCACAATTTCTAAAATGCCGAGTCAAGAAAAAGTTAGGAAATTGTTACTATCTGCTTGAGAACCTGCAAGGCCAAGAAGTAGGTACTTACCATGCCAAAGATATTAGAAGCTGATTCCCGCTAATATACTGTCTAACGGGGTATATTATCGGGTGGTGTAATGGTTGCGAATCTCTAAGATTGCAAATTGCAGCGCATATCGTTTGCGACAACATTGTCGCCTGCGCTGCAATGCAAGAAGAGAGAGAGAGAGAGCGGAGCTTTAGCGATCGAGCTTTCGCTAAGCTTACGCTTTGCTCGCTCGTCGGAGACAGTGGGAGAAATACGCTCACTAGCATTCCGCTGTCCGAAGCTTCGCTGAGAGCGAAACATTGAAACCAAGAACACTGGAATGTGGGCGTATAAAAAGCGGCCACATTGCCAGCTCCATCTTTTTCCGGCCCACATTTTCAATAAGATACCTTCAGCGTGGAGTTCTATCCAGCTAAAATTTTTGTTAATAATTTATATATATATATATATATATATATATATATATATATATATATATATATATATATATATATATATATATCTTTATATATATATTTAACAAAAAGAAACATACACAAAAGATTGAAATTTTATGAATTTGGCCCACCGTGACCAGCTGAGCTTTGGTGCGCGCAGCCGCACGCATTTTTTATTCGTGGGAAACAAAAGTTTGCAAGCAGGCAACAAAAGGTATTTGGATCAAAATTAATATAAATTAAAACTTAGTTTACAGAAACTAAGTCGGTTTTTCTTGTATTTTGCAGCCTTTAATATAACCCTAACCTCTCGGCCAGCAGAAGGCCACATGCACATATGCGCTGTGCAGAGGTTAGGGCTACATATTAAAATCGCCCCCGAATAAAAAGATTAAAATCGCCCCCGAATAAAAAGAAAAATAGCACCCGAAACAAAATGTAGCAGATCGCAGAACGGCGAGGGATTATCTACGACAGATTAGTGAAAAAAAATATAAATATATTATATATATATATATGTATATGTGTGCGCAATGTGTATGTGAAGAAAAAAACCAAAAAAAAAAAAAAAAAAGAGCAAAAAAAAAAGCTTCCAAGACAAATTTGAACTAAGTGAACGTGCTGCATAAAACTGCAGGTACACAAAAAAAAGCTTTAAATGCTTAGTGGTTAAATAAATTCTCGATTTAATAGACAATAATGAATATTATACCTATATAGAATTATATATATATATATAATACATAAAAAAAAAAAAAAAAAAAACCGAAAAGCATGATACTATAATTCACCACTAAAACAATAATAATTCATTCAAATAATACACAATAGTACACACATCCTCCATACAGCAGCAGCAGCAGTCACCAAAAGAAAGGCCTTTCAGCGGTGGACATACAACAAAAAGAACTGTGAGTGCTAAATTAACCCGTGTCTTCCCCTCCCGATCATGTCACCAAAATGTATAACGAAATAAGACTAAATAAATAAATAAAGAAAAAAAAGAAAGAAAAAAAAAAAGAAAAAAAAAAGAAAAAAAAGAAGAAAAAAAGAAAAAAAGAAGAAAAAAAGTTTTGAATAAAGAATGAAATACAAACTATGAAATAAAAACTATGAAATAAAAGCTATGAATTAAAACTAAATTTTTAAATTAATATATGTTAACTAATACTCCCCAAATGTCTAAAATATGATTTAAACATTTTTTAATATTTTATTGTAATATTATTTTATTATATTATTATGTTATTATTACTATATTGTTAACCTTTTTATTCATTTGTAAATTTTTTTCATATTATGTAGTTTTTTTTCATTTTTTTTATACACGCAAACTAACTACCAAACACATGCACATACATATATATAAATTCAAGAACATGAAGCGACAGTAATTAAGAGTAAATGAAAATGTAATAGTTAGTTAGAGTAATTTAAAGAATAAATGTATCTTTTAGAATTTTTTTGAGTTTCCTTAATAAATTAACATGGTAGGCTAGGAGTATAGCTTGGTATAGAAGAGAGAGAGAGTCGAGGCAATCTTTATTAGGGGATCTTCATAAACAATTTAAAGCTGAAGATCATGGTTGGGTTTGGGTAAAGACAGCGAGAAGCCAACACCACCTCGGCTTCCGCGTCCTTCTAACTGTCCGTGTTTGTTTCGTTTTTTTCTTGTTGTCCGAATGTTTGTTTTGTACAGGAATCCTAAAAATTTTAGAGTTTGTGTGTATTGGTGAAGGTATGGCAAAGCCCACCCCCTCACCGACAGAGCTAAGGGAACCAGAGGATTCCGCCCGCCACTACCCGATCCACGTCTTGTGTATGTTGATGTATGTTGATGTATGTATGTATGTATGTATGTATACATGTATGTGCATAGCTATATGTGTATATATGTATATATGTATATATGTATATATGTAAACATGCGAATGCACGAAAATCGCTTTCATACTCGAGTACGTACATTACATAGATTTTATGGCGCCCAACGGGGGGCCTGAAATTCGAAGAGAGAAGTTAACGCCGCTGCATTCATACATAAGATCGATACGTCACAGTGGTTACATAAAACAATCGAGAAATATAAATATAAATTATTTACAAAAATAATGTCGAGAAATATAAATATAAATTATTTACAACAAGTAAGAAAACTCTAGTCGAGAGTGCTCGACTAGAAAATACCCTGAACCCTAGGTAATAAAATATTGTTGCTTTTTGTTTAATTATTTCATTCATTTATTATTATTATATTATTAATAAAATATTAACACTACTATAAATTCTTAAATTTTTCTTAATATTATTGACTATCAAAAACAAAACAAAAAAATTTTAAAATAATAATAATAATAAAAAAAAAGAAAAAACAAAAAAAGTAAATAATCTATGTGAGTTACATGCAAAAAGTTAGTTAAGTATTTGTTAGTTTTCTATTCTTTTAAATAATATATTTAAGCTAATAATTAGACTATAAAGTCTTAAAAAAGACTATTTCAAAAATATGATAAAAGTTAGTGTTGGGCTCAGCAATCATCGCTTCATTATAATTAAGAGCGGCAGTTCATAGAATATGTTATCATTTAAGAGAATTTGTAACGGAGATCACGCTCTCCCTTTTGCGTTGTGTCTTTCACCCACGCACCGGCTCAGCTTAATCCGCCGGCTCGCGTACATTGTACTTAGTATGCAATTAACTCGTGTTTAGAGCAGATGCAGTGTTAGATTGACTATTACAAACATAGTAGCGGACAGCACGACAGCCTAATCGCTTGCTCGCGTCTATCACATAAACTCTGTAAACTCTAATAATCGCTAATAAACTAATCATTAAGTAAATTCAATCGTTTAATAATTTCAGGCTATTCGAAAAATCTCGATAGCTCAACATTTGGTGACCCCGACGTGATATTTTCTCTTTTCGTTTCTTTCTACATATTTACATATATATATTGACAGCATCACATACATACATACACCCGTGAACATAAGCAGTGTATATAGCGATTAGTTGAGTGCCGTTACTTTGCCAATTCGCCAGGCACTCTTTCGTTCGGTCTGCAATACACTGGCGCCCGTAAAAGTAGTACACATGCGAAAACTTCTGCAAATGACAATCTAATAAAGAATCAGCTAATTTCTCAACTATTTCTATGTTTAGTGACTGCGTGTTCTAAAGCTTCAATCTATAAGTGATTAAGTTTGCATAAGCACAGTGTAATTACATGCTTGCCGTTATTCTTCATTGGCATTGCACTCTTTCGCCACGGCTGCGATACGAGCGCGTCCATAATAATCGTACCGGTGTGCAACAATTCATACGTGTCTATTATTTGAATACCATTTGCCAGTTTATTAAAGTTGCAAGTACTCTGCTCGACAAATACGACTTATTCCAAGTTTGTGTCTGCGCTATAGCATATATACATTTACTTTACTCTTGCAATCACGCTCGCACCAACGACTTTGAACTCTATTCGTGTTACTCTTGCTGTACTCGTCATGGCGAATTTAGATGCTAGTGCAGTTGCTCCCGAAGATCGCGTGCGGTTTTATAAGCTCAAGGTACAGTCGGTGTTTGAACGCGTAAAAAAGCTACAACCCAAGGTCGATTCAGATGCTCTTGCCGATCACAGTGACAGCGTTCTAAATGTTCTACTGGAGCATATCGACAAGCTAAGCCACTCCTTTAGCAAAGCCCATGAAAGTCTAGAGGAGCTCGACTTTACTGAGATGTCCAGCAATTTGCGCACTGACTTTGATGATTTAATAATGGTCATGCAGTCAACAATAATGTCCGAAGTGCAAAGTCGTACTGCTCAAGCGCATCATAGTTCCACGTTTAGTCGTCCAATTGACCCTCCTCTCGCATCCGCTCCCAGATTGCAGCCTGCACCTGTGTTGCCGCCATTAAAGCTACCTACGTTCAGCGGTGGATATGCTAATTGGGCTGACTTCTACTCAATGTTTTCTACAATCATTGAAAGTCGGCCAGAAATCAGCAATATGGAAAGACTTCAGCACCTCCGGTCCTGCCTCGATGGCGCAGCGTTGGATACGGTTCGCTCTTTGGAAATTTCTAATGATAATTATACAATTGCCATAAATTTATTAAAGCAGAGATATGATAATCGACGTTTAATCTTCCAGGCCCACATCGTAAGGATCTTAGGTCTCAAAAGAGTAGAAAATGGATCCATAATCAAGCTGCGTGAGCTATCTTCAATGTCCATATGCGTGCGCTCAGTAGTCTGGGTACAACAGAGCAGATAGCCAGTGCCATGATTGCTCAGATACTGCTACAGAAGCTTGATGAGGCCTCACAAGCTAAATGGGAAGAGAAATTGGACAACTCAGAGATGGCTCTTCAGATACCCAGATATGAAGAAGTCTCCTCATTTCTTGAGCTTCGTTGCCGTACTTTGGAATCGATGAAATTTGCTCTTACAAACTATTCGTCAAGTAAGCCGATGAATTCTTGCAGTAAGGTTGCTACCAGTAGATCAGCATTTCTCGTAACCGGCCACAGTACGCACAGTTGCAATTTTTGTAATGATCTTGAGCACACAATCTACAAATGCCCAAGATTCGCAAACTTGTCTCCTAGTCTTCGCCTGAATGAGGTCCGAAAGGCTGGCTTATGTTTGAATTGTCTCAAGGGAGGTCATCAGTCGCGACAATGTGGCTCGCGCAGTTGTCGGGTCTGTGGAGTCAAGCATCATACGCTTCTTCATCTCGGCCACTCCAGCACATCACAGGCAGCAATTCCGCCCCATCAACAATCTTCAACATCAAGAGTACAGACTATCCCTCAGCCCTCAGCACCAGCCACTACTCTCTTATCCAAGGATCTGCACAGCGATGTGCTCCTGGCTACCGCAGTGGTTCTGGCAAGGAATCGGTTTGGCGAGCTTGTTCCTTGTCGTGCACTTTTAGATTCAGGCTCTCAACTACATCTCATTACAGCCAGATTTGCGAATCTCCTGCAACTTAAGAGAACAAAATCGGTGGCATCTGTATGCGGCGTAGGCGACTCCAATGTTGCCATGGATGGTAGCAGCATTTGCCTCACTCTTCAAGCTCATGCATCTGAATATACAACTAGCATAACGGCTATGGTAGCTGCAAATATAACTGGCAGGCAGCCCAGTTCTAATGTGAATACGAGCAATTGGAGCATACCGCACAATATAGTGCTGGCAGATCCAGCTTTCCATAGGCCGCAACGAGTAGATCTGCTTATCGGAGCTAGCCTGTTTTATGATTTGCTCTGTGTGGGACAAATCAAGTTGATGCCTGGATTTCCATTGTTACAGCAGACTCGTCTTGGTTGGGTTGTATCAGGTGGCGAGGCTCGCAACCACAACGCCGTGCTAATAGCTTCAAAGGCGCCTTCGGATCCGATTACAGACTTCTGTGCTGATATCAAGTTGGACAGTCTCGTTCGTCGCTTTTGGGAAGTCGAGCGCTGCAGCGATTCCATTGTAAGGTTCAGCAAGGAAGACTCAGACTGCGAAGCGTATTTTGCGAGGTATTACAATCGATTGGCTAGTGGCCAATATACAGTACGCCTGCCTGTTAAGCTTAGTTGCGAGCTTCTTGGAGATTCTTATGAGCAAGCGCGACATCGGTTTCTCAATTTGGAAAAGAAATTGAGTCGTTTGCCGCATATAAGGTCTCAATACTCAGCATTTCTGAAAGAGTATCTTGAACTTGGTCACATGTCACGCGTTCCTCTAAATTCATTCCATCTATGCAGATATTTTCTTCCTCATCACTGCGTTCTGAAGGATGATAGCACAACTACCAAGCTTCGCGTCGTCTTTGATGGATCTGCATCTACAACAACTGGGCATTCGTTGAATGACATTCTAATGTCAGGTCCCGTCATTCAGCCAAAATTAGTCGACATATTATTGCGCTTCCGATCTTATCCAGTTGCACTCACCGGCGATATTTGCAAAATGTATCGTTGCGTGAAAGTACCTGAGCCGGACAGCTATCTACAATGCATTTTATGGAGGAATTCCCCAGATGATGAGTTGGAAGTTTTCAGGCTTGATACGGTAACATATGGAACAAAACCAGCGTCATTTTTGTCTGTGCGCGCCATGCATCAGCTTGCCGTAGATGCATTCCCAGTCGGGTCCGACGTATTGCCTCGCGATTTCTATGTTGATGATTTGATTAGTGGAGGAAATTCAGTCGAAGAAGCAAAACTTGTTATGCAAGAGACAGCTGGAATCTTGGCTTGTGGGAAGTTTAAATTGAGGAAGTGGTGTTCAAGCCATCCCATGGTACTGGACGGCGTAACAGACTGCGACAAGGAATCGCTCATTAGGTTCAATGATGGCAGCGACATTACAAAGACACTTGGCCTTGCATGGGATCCGGCATCTGATCAACTTCTTTTCTCATATCTAGCCCTGAATTCAGCCTCTAAGCCCTCCAGGCGCTCTGTTCTCTCGTCTATTGCTAGGTTTTATGATCCCCTCGGCCTGGTCGGCCCAGTAATAACGAAGGCTAAAATCTTCTTGCAACAACTCTGGAGGCATAAACTTGATTGGGACGAGAGTCTCCCGTCTGCATGTCACACTGCATGGCTAGACATTTGCAGCAACTTTGGCAATGGTCTTAGTAGTGCATTTCCCAGGCTATCATTAATACCAGGATCGAAGGTTGAGGTCCATGGATTCTGCGATGCCAGCATCGAGGCATACGGAGCTTGCATTTATATTGTATCCAGGGGTCAGCATACCATCAGCAGGTTGCTTTGCTCTAAGTCTCGAGTTGCGCCTCTAAATTCACTCTCTCTCGGCACTCATATACTGTTAAGAATGATTCAACGAACACATCTCTCAGACGACATAAATGCTCTTCGAAATAAAGGAATAGTTCCGTCATCCAGCAGTCTAGCCTCGCTGTCACCGTTCCTTGATGAGATTGGGCTGCTACGTGTCGATGGTCGTCTCAAAAACTCAACTTTAAATTTCGATAGTCGCCATCCAATTATTTTGCCCAAAGTTCATCCAGTAACTAGAGCCATCATAATGCATTTCCATCAGCGAAACTTGCACGCTGGTCCCCGAGCAGTACTTGCGTTGGTTCGTTCCCAATATTGGCCAATTGGAGGTAGAAAAACTGTAGCCAGTGTAATTCAGAGATGCGTAATTTGCTTTCGTGCAAGGCCTCGACTCGTTGAACACATAATGGCAGATCTACCCAAGGATCGAGTCAACGGCTATCGGGTCTTTGGAGTGACTGGAGTTGACTTTTGCGGACCCTTCTTTTACAAGCCTGAGTCACGAAATAAGGCGCCTGTGAAATGCTACGTTTGTGTGTTTATTTGTTTTGCTACGAAGGCTATTTGGTTGGAGTTAGTCAAGGATTTAACTACCGCGGCTTTTTTGCATGCACTTCAGCGTTTCATATGCACCAGAGGAAAGCCAAGTCAAATCTGGTCGGATAACGCCACAAACTTTCTTGGTGCCCGCAACCAGCTTCAGGAGTTGAAGCGTCTATTTCTGTCAGACACCCACCAGAAGGCTGTGAAAAATTTCTGTTTGGCAGACTCAATCGAATGGCATTTCATCCCTCCACGATCGCCCCACTTTGGTGGCTTGTGGGAGGCTGCAGTGAAGACAGCGAAGCATCATTTTTACCGATGTGTTGGGTCCTCCGTCCTAACTTACGATGAGCTTCGCACACTGGTTTGCAACATCGCTGCTGTCGTTAATTCACGCCCTTTAGTTTCGATTTCAGAGCACCCATCAGACATAGACGTGTTGACTCCTGCGCATTTCCTCAACGGTGGCCCTCCTTCGTCCTTCAGTGAGCCAAACCTGACAGGGCTCAATTTTAATCGTTTGGATGCTTGGCAGCGCGTAAGCTATCTCCAGCAGGTGTTCTGGACTCGTTGGCGGGACGAATATCTCAACTTGTTACAACAGCGAGTGAAATGGAGAACCTCCAAACCTGGCTTGGCTATTGGCAACATAGTTCTTGTGAAGGATGAGAATCTACCTTCACTTAAGTGGCCACTAGCCAGAATAATCGAACTTATCCCTGGAAGTGATGGCGTTGCACGGGTAGCCCTACTAAAAACTGAAGCTGGCGAGATAAGAAGAGCTACAAATAAGCTGTGCTTGCTGCCCCTTAAGGATTCTGTTGAAGACTAAGTCTTCAACGGGGGGAGGATGTTGGGCTCAGCAATCATCGCTTCATTATAATTAAGAGCGGCAGTTCATAGAATATGTTATCATTTAAGAGAATTTGTAACGGAGATCACGCTCTCCCTTTTGCGTTGTGTCTTTCACCCACGCACCGGCTCAGCTTAATACGCCGGCTCGCGTACATTGTACTTAGTATGCAATTAACTCGTGTTTAGAGCAGATGCAGTGTTAGATTGACTATTACAAACATAGTAGCGGACAGCACGACAGCCTAATCGCTTGCTCGCGTCTATCACATAAACTCTGTAAACTCTAATAATCGCTAATAAACTAATCATTAAGTAAATTCAATCGTTTAATAATTTAAGGCTATTCGAAAAATCTCGATAGCTCAACAGTTAGTTTATATATCCTTTCAAAAGTTGACTTACATTCAATGTAGTAATTGTTAAACACGTAAACGGACGCAACGCACTAATTTATATCCGAAAAGAACTTTTCACAATGTTTACAGCTGAAAAACTATCACATTCACTTTTCTTTACGGGCTTGTAAACAAAATACTCTTCGCAGAGAGACTCTCTCGATTGAGACTAAACAAAGCTGGGCTTTGTTGTTTCGGTCGCAAGGCAGATAAGCGGGACCTTCTAGTGCCGTCGCTCGTCGGGAGTGTGGGGGGGTTCTTTTCTGCCTTGCGATCAGAGTTCATAAATTTTAATTTTTAAGATCACTTGAGATACCTCGAGGTGGAGCTATACTCCACGAAAAAAAACAATGATATTGGGGAAGTAGGGGGGGGGGGGACTGACACAAATTTACAAGAACCCTGACACAACTAAGCGTGGCCATAGATGGCATTCGGCACACGCGCTCTTTACCCACCCAACCATAGTTTTTCTTAAATAATTTTAACAGGAAAACCCCAAAGAAGCTCCAACACTAACTAGCCTACCCCATTATCTCAACCCTGCTTACAAATTAACGACTCATTTTGTTCTTTGATTCAGTTCGATTATTCATATTATTAATTTTTCATTCATTTCAATAACAGACATTGGGATACTAAAATTACAATCTCTTATTTTTCTTATACTAACAAGGTTATTATTTTTACATTTTTATTTTACATTATTATTAATTTTTTTTTTTTGTTTTATGCTATTCTTTAAATTGTTCTATTTTCTATCGGACATTTTTCTTGCTATTAAATCCTATTTATTTCTTTATTTATTGTGTTTTAATTTTTTTGTTTTCTTTTTCTTATTTCAAGCGAAGGTTGTTTTATTTATTTAATTAATTTATTCAATTGTTCATTTCCAAATTTGTTTTCTCTTTTTTTTTTTTTTTTTTTTTTTTTATATATATATAGATATTTAACTTATTAAAGGTGGTTTATTTTTCTACTTATTCATTTCTTTGTTTATTTTACTTCATTGTTTTTTTTTTTTTTGTTTTCTTTATTTTACAATTTAGGTGGAATCAACATTTAGTTTAATTAAATTTGAAATCGAATAGATATGAATATAAATATAAATGGTTTTCATAATTTTATTTAAAAAATGTGGTTGCAAAAAAATTAATTTTCATTTAAAAAAAAAATATATGCTTTCTTTCATTATTGCATGCACTTATCTTCAAACATTTTATGATTAATTTTTTTTCTCTTTGTTTTTTTATATATATATATATATATATATATATATATATATATATATATATATATATATATATTCCTTTTTAATAATTCATTAATTAAAAGAAAATATAATGGTTTGGATTGGGGGGAGTGGGGTTACAGGGATCTTTACAGCACTTACATGATCTTTGGATTTTTTACTCCATCGATGAAAGGCCTTTCCTCGTGGTAGCTGTAGCGTGGCGTGGAGGTTACAAAAAAAAAATACAGGGGCGGACATTCACAATTTTGGTTGTTTTTTTTTTTCTTTTACCTTTACATATTTATACTTCTTTTTTTCTTTTTTTTTATATTTTTATCTATTCAAATTATTCTTTTGTTTTTCTTTCTTACTTTTTTTAATTTCTTTAAAAAAAAATTTTTTTTTCTTTTATTTTTGGTTATACAATATCTCTGATTTCTTTTATTATTTCTTTTACTTCATGTTTTCCTATTTTTGGTTTTTTCTTAGTTTTATATGTGCATATATGTATCTATATATATATGCATATATATGATAAAAATTTTTATTTTATTATTAGATTATTGATGTTTTTTCTTTTCTTTTTTTCTATTTTCTATTTTCTGCTAGTTTTAAGTGGTGGGTTTCAATTTTACATTTTTCTTTTCAATTTGGTGAACTATTTTAGTTGCGAGTAACAAAATTTTTACAGTGTACGTCACATATGTATTGGAGGTGTGATTTTTGTTCGTTTTTTTTCTTCTTTGATTTGACTATTATAGAACAGTAGTTTAGAGTTTTTGTTCTTGGATATGTGTGTGTTTGTTTTTATACCCTGAACCCATTGAAAATGGGAAATCAGGGTATAATGGTTTTGTTAAAAGTATGTAACAGGGAGAAGGAGGCGTGGCAGACCCCACAAAGTATATATATTCTTGATCAGGGCGACAAACTGAATCGATTTAGCCATGTCCGTCTGTCCGTCTGTCCGTATGTATGAACGCGTCGATTTCTGAAGATATAGAAGCTAGAGACTTCAACTTTTTTTTAAAATGCTCGTATATAGCGCGCGCATATCGAGTTTATCACAAAAGATCGATAACTCATCCCGTTCTTTTTTTATCGATCAAAAACCTTATCGAAAACCAGTTATAAAATTATATCTCCTACACCTTTAGAGCTAAAGTCTCCAAATTTTAAATGTAGACTCGACTGCACGTGATAGAATTTCGATTTTTGTTATAATTTACCCCCCACCCCTATATCCACCCCCTTACCCTCATCTCTGTAAAAAGCGTATTTCAAATACTAGAGACTTGAGCTTTGGCAAATATACGCATAGTAATGATAAAACCACATTCTGAAAGTTTCATGAAGAACGTACGTCCACAAAAAAAGTTATTGAACAATTAAGTTCCCATAGTAAGCCCACACTGCAGCCCATGCCTGTTAATGCGTGCGTGCCTATGGGTGTCTATGTATATGTTTGCGTGTGTGTGTGTGTTTGTTTAAGCTGAATGACACTAAAAATTATTGAAATGGCTGTTGCTCGGAGGGTTCAGGGTATCTCGTAGTCGAGCAGTCTCGACTAGAGCTTTCTTACTTGTTATTTTTCACTTTTAGGTTGTCGCGGCCTACTGAGAGTTTTGAAGGTTAAAGGGTCACTATGCCACTATTAAATTTGCTCTGCCACTATTCCAATTTTTATATTTTTTTTTTGTTTTTCACTCCTGCGGTTGAAGCTCCTCCGGCCTATAGATGCAGCTACTCCGATTGCTCCACTTGATTTGCTTGCCATGTGCCAACAAAATATTTATAAAAAAACAGAAGAAAGCAGAGCCCGTGTCTAGGGCAGGCTTTTTATATCTTGCCGTGCCCAAATGTGACACGGGCGCAAAGAGAATTTTGCTGAGGCGCTAAAGAAAAAGTTGCTTGATTAATACCATGTCACAAGCTAATAAATTTGCGTACCTTTTAGTTATTTAACATATATATGACTATATATGCATGCAATATATTTATGAAATTTATATTGCCGTCGCAGCGTGGATTTTAGAAAAGAATTAAATCTGGCACTTGGGCTGCTCTTATAGTTTTAGGCAGAAAAAAGCTTTAGGGTTTTATTGCCCCTAAAGTTGGCTGCGCTTATACTTGTCGCTACCGAATTCGCACAGCGCGACAAGATCAGCTGTTGCGCGTGCGCGACAACTTTTCGGAACCCACCGAAAGCTCTCACTGCAGCGCTGCAAGCAATGAAAAAAAGGTTCGCTGTACCTTTTCAAAGCTTTTGCAAGCGCGCGTACTTTTGAAATATTTCTTTCGTTAATTTTTATTTACCCTTATTTTTTTTGCTGGCGACCATTACAGGCTACAATTTTCGCGTTGTTCACTTGTTCACAGTTTAATTATTACTAACGGGGGAGTGAATGAATCTGGTGCGAAATACCATTAGTTGGTCAACAATTTTTTTCCCAAAAAACCTAACCCTAACATCCGTTTGACAAAAACCGCATATTAACTTATATTACAGTGCCATAAAAGTATCTGCCGTTACAAACCAGTGTCGTAAACGAATATGAGTATATGAAGTATGTACCTACTTCATTCAAAAACGCAACAGTCATAATTGGGTAAAGGGTATTAAAAAACGGAACTAAAGGGGCGGAAAGATATTTTCGCTACCTACTGACCTTTTGAAAAGATGGTATAGGTCATAAAATAAAAAAAGGCTTGGTTGGAATTTCATAGATCTGCCTAAATGACATTTCTTAAAGACGCAAATTATTTGCTTTATTGCCCACAATACGAATAATTTTGTATATTAACCTCAGCAAGTACATAAGCACGCGCTCTGCTAACTGCGCGGTGAGCAGCGACTGTGCTTGGGCTGCACTGCAGCTTGGGCAATATTATGAGAATTTATTTGTTGAATAATTTCATTTGTAGACGTACAATCTTAATGAAACTTTCTGTAAACATATTTTAATTATCAAGAATTTAGACCGTTTGGTTTGCTTGTTGGATAGCGAATGCTCTCCAAGTTTTATTGAAATAAAGTCTTAGCCTAAAATACATAAGTTTCACATAAGAATTCTGTCGCTTATAGCAGCGGCAGAATGGGAGTATATAACATGCTGTATGTGTGTGTATATATGTTTGTATGCATATGCAGAAGGCATATGCATTTAGCGTTTAAGCTGCGGCGTGGACACGAGCGTAACAATGCTTACGTTGCAGATCCCACGCTGCAGGCCAGTCTATACATAAGTGACCGATCATATTACGGCGCTTATGTATAGTTGTTATAATATAAATAAAGCAACAAAGTGTTGCTATGTTGTGAGTATGATACTCTTACTTATATATATGTCAACTTCATATATTGTATACACTACAATACTGTGAGCATATGCTTATATGACATACAACATACTACACCTCCCTTTTTTTTTTAAATAACGTAATATAATGTAGCTATTTAAAAATAAAAATTATTGCTATATATTTTTTTTGTTTCTGTTATGTTGTATTCTTAAGACAAAATATTTTAGGTGTTTACATATATGTAAAGAATTTTTTTTTGTGTTTTTATTAAAAATTTTTTTTTAAAGTGTTTTTTTTTTTTGTTTGTTTTTTTTTTTTTCATAAACATTTTGTCTCTTTTTTTTTTTAAATTTTCGTATTTTATACGCTAGTATATATATATATATATATAGTGTTTAATTTTGATCAAATTTTTAAATTTTTTTTTTTTTTTTTGTGTTACCAATATATAGGTTAAAACAATCAAACAACCAAAAATTTGGTTGGAATTTTTATGAAAAATGAAAGAAAAACATTGATTTTTAGATCTTTTTTAGTCTATCTCTATGAACTTTCTGCGTTCTACTCTTACTATTTGTGTTTTTTATAACTATATTATTATTATTTTCTATACAAGTGACCTCAAATGGTCCTATATAGGCAGGCTCTAGCTTATGACCTGTTTCGTTTCTTAAATAGACCTGGTCTCCTACTTTTAATTTAATGTCTAATAGTTTCTTATCATTTATGTTTTTATACCCTGAACCCATTGAAAATGGGAAATCAGGGTATAATGGTTTTGTTAAAAGTATGTAACAGGGAGAAGGAGGCGTGGCAGACCCCACAAAGTATATATATTCTTGATCAGGGCGACAAACTGAATCGATTTAGCCATGTCCGTCTGTCCGTCTGTCCGTCTGTCCGTCTGTCCGTATGTATGAACGCGTCGATTTCTGAAGATATAGAAGCTAGAGACTTCAACTTTTTTTTAAAATGCTCGTATATAGCGCGCGCATATCGAGTTTATCACTAAAAATCGATAACTCATCCCGTTCTTTTTTTATCGATCAAAAACCTTATCGAAAACCAGTTATAAAATTATATCTTCTACACCTTTAGAGCTAAAGTCTCCAAATTTTAAATGTAGACTCGACTGCACGTGATAGAATTTCGATTTTTGTTATAATTCACCCCCCACCCCTATATCCACCCCCTTACCCTCATCTCTGTAAAAGGCGTATTTCAAATACTAGAGACTTGAGCTTTGGCAATTATACGCATAGTAATGATAAAACCACAATCTGAAAGTTTCATGGAGAACGTACGTCCAGAAAAAAAGTTATTGAACAATTAAGTTCCCATAGTAAGCCCACACTGCAGCCCATGCCTGTTAATGCGTGCGTGCCTATGGGTGTCTATGTATATGTTTGCGTGTGTGTGTGTGTTTGTTTAAGCTGAATGACACTAAAAATTATTGAAATGGCTGTTGCTCGGAGGGTTCAGGGTATCTCGTAGTCGAGCAGTCTCGACTAGAGCTTTCTTACTTGTTATACCCTGAACCCATTGAAAATGGGAAATCAGGGTATAATGGTTTTGTTAAAAGTATGTAACAGGGAGAAGGAGGCGTGGCAGACCCCACAAAGTATATATATTCTTGATCAGGGCGACAAACTGAATCGATTTAGCCATGTCCGTCTGTCCGTCTGTCCGTCTGTCCGTATGTATGAACGCGTCGATTTCTGAAGATATAGAAGCTAGAGACTTCAACTTTTTTTTAAAATGCTCGTATATAGCGCGCGCATATCGAGTTTATCACAAAAGATCGATAACTCATCCCGTTATTTTTTTATCGATCAAAAACCTTATCGAAAACCAGTTATAAAATTATATCTCCTACACCTTTAGAGCTAAAGTCTCCAAATTTTAAATGTAGACTTGACTGCACGTGATAGAATTTCGATTTTTGTTATAATTCACCCCCCACCCCTATATCCACCCCCTTACCCTCATCTCTGTAAAAGGCGTATTTCAAATACTAGAGACTTGAGCTTTGGCAAATATACGCATAGTAATGATAAAACCACATTCTGAAAGTTTCATGAAGAACGTACGTCCACAAAAAAAGTTATTGAACAATTAAGTTCCCATAGTAAGCCCACACTGCAGCCCATGCCTGTTAATGCGTGCGTGCCTATGGGTGTCTATGTATATGTTTGCGTGTGCGTGTGTGTTTGTTTAAGCTGAATGACACTAAAAATTATTGAAATGGCTGTTGCTCGGAGGGTTCAGGGTATCTCGTAGTCGAGCAGTCTCGACTAGAGCTTTCTTACTTGTTTATCATATATTGTGGTCACCGGCTGGAGTAGCGCTACTCTTAAATTTTTTAATATTTTATTGCCCATAGTTTAAAAGATTCTATTGAAATTGATTCAAAGATCTTTTCGCTCGGTGCCATTCTTAGTTTGCTGATTTTAGATACCCCGGCTTGTCGTTCAAGCCTTTGGAAAAACTGACCTAAGTCGAGGATTCCATTGGAGTATAAATCGCTAACTGAAATTCTTGCGATAACTTGTTTTCCATGTTTCAATAAACATGTAGAATTTGTTAATCGCAAGGTCACTACTTTGCGTACCTCGTCATTTGTAATGACTTCGTATACGTTGGGCTTAGAAGCTTGTTTTAGACTTTGCCTTGGCAACACTCTTTCTTTATCTGCGCAGATATTGTTTTGTCTACTTTGTTGTCTGGTAGTGACTTTCAGGACTTTTCTGTTCATATCAATCAATTCGGATATTTTTATCCTAGATAATGCGTCCGCTACGAAATTATCTTTCCCTCTCAGATACTCTACTGTGAAATCGTACTCTTCTAGCTCTAGCCGCATGCGTGTTCATTTTGAGCTTGGGTTTACCATAGAAAATAGATATGTTAAAGGCCTGTGATCCGTTCTAACTGTGAAGTGTTTTCCATAAATATATGGTCGAAAATGTGTTATTGCCCAACGTATTGCTGCTAGTTCTTGTTCTGTAGTACTCTTATTGCTTTCACCTTGAGTGAATGTTCTTGATGCATATGCAACTGGGAGCTGGTGTCCATTATAGTTTTGAGTTAAAACTGCACCACATGCTTGTTTGCTTGCATCTGTGATTATGCAAAATTCTTTGCTAAAATCAGGGTACTGTAGTAGATTTGGTTGAACAAGTTTATTTTTTAGATATTGGAATGCTTTTTCACACTCCGTTGTCCATTCAAGTGGGATATTCTTTTTACATAATCTTGTTATGTGCCGTGAATGTTCGGCGAAGTTTTGTATAAAACGTCTATAGTAATTGCAAAATACAATGAATCTTCTAGCGCTGTCTGCGTCCGTAGGGACCGGATAATTATTAATGACATCAAATTTGCTGTCATCTGGTAAGATTCCTTTATCTGTGCATCTATGACCTAAGAATGTCACCTCGTGCATGAAAAATGAGCATTTTTCTGGATGTAGTTTCAGATTATGTTTTCTGCAAACATCTGTTAAGTTTTTAATCATATGTTGTTCAGAACAACCAATGACGATTAAATCATCCATGTAAAGGAAAGCTTGTGTCGCCTCTAGACCTGAGAATGCTATTGTCATCATTCTCTGAAAAGAATTAGGCGCTATTTTTAGACCAAATGGTAATCGCGTAAAGCGATACGAATCATTGTTTGTCGAAAAGGACGTTATATCTCTTGAGTTTTCCTCAAGTTCGATTTGATGGAAGCCTCACATTAAATCGAGGCATGAAAAATATTTTGCTCGACCCAGTTGATCAAGAATATCGTCAATTCTGGGGAGTGGAAACTTATCGGACAACAATTTTTTATTTATTTGGCGATAGTCAATTACTAATCGCCATTTTTTCTTTTCAGAATTTGGAAGTGTTTTCTTGGGTACTAACAACAAAGGGCTATTATAGGGAGATACGGACGGTTCGACTATTTTGTCGGCAATTAGTTTTTGGACCTGTTTCTGAATTACTTCTATTTGGCTATGAGGATTTCTATAATTTTTTACATAAACAGGTTCATCGTCTTTAAGTCTCAATTTTTGTTTATAAAAGTTATTTATTGTGATTGGTTCGGTTTCAAGTCCGAAAACATCACTGTATTTGGTGCATATGTCTAAACTTATATTTGTTTCGTCTGGTGTACCTCAGGGTAGCCATTTGGGTCCATTGCTCTTTTCCCTTTTTATAAATGACCTTCCTAGCTGTATCTCACATTCTACCATATTTATGTATGCTGATGATGTTAAACTTTGCCTTCCCTACTCCAATGCAAATGGTCATCATCACCTTCAAGATGACCTAAATGCATTTCAACTTTGGTGTGTGGAAAACCAGCTGGACTTAAATTGTTCAAAGTGTATGACAATGACCTTCAGTCGTACCGTTCCCCTAATTGCTGATTATAAAATTAGCAATATTTCCTTACGACGCATCTTTACAGTCAAAGATCTTGGTGTGTTCTTTGACTGTAAACTTAACTTTAATCTTCATATTTCTACCATCATTAATGAAGCAAAAAGTGTGCTTGGCTTTATTAAACGTTGGTCTAAGGAATTTAATGATCCTTTTACTACCAAGCGCCTATATACTTCGCTTGTGCGTCCTATCTTAGAGTATTGCTCTGTTGTATGGTCTCCGCAGCATAAACTGTATCAAGATCGTATCGAATCGGTCCAAAAACAGTTTCTTCTCTTTGCCTTAAGAGATCTTAGATGGCTAATTGATCTTCCATCGTTAACCAATCGCAGAACAATTTTAGGAATTGTTTTTCTGCATAAATTGATTAGTGGTGATATTGATTCGTCCTCTTTGTTGGGTCGTCTAAATTTTTCGGTTCCGTCCCGAGCAACTAGACACTATCGTCCGCTTCATTTACCTGTGTGCACTAGGGATTATTCTTTGCACAGTGCGTTTCATGTTCTTTGTGTTAATTTTAATAAATATTATCACGTCTTTTCCTTAGAGCTCTCTTCCTAAATGTTGGAAATATTTGGCTTAATGTTTGCTTTGCAATGCCAGCGAGAGTAAAAACGTTGTGGTTCGGTTAAAGGTTTAATAAAGAGTAAAATATAAACAGAATAATGTTAATTACATTCTTCGTATGGTGTTGCCAGATTACATGTATGCTTATGTTAATGCTAATTTCAATTACATTTTCAACACTTCTTCTTAAGCTACATATAATCTTTTCCTTTTTTTTTTTAGTTAGTTAATAAATCTTTTGCTAGGATAAACCAAGTAACTTAACGAAATAGTTATGCTTAGACTTATGTAAACATTTGGTAAAAATATCAGCTACATTACAGTTTGAATTCACATATGTAAGCTCTATCTCTTTAGATTGTAATTTTTCACGAACAAAGTGGTACTTAATATCTATGTGCTTTGTCCTTTTGTGATGCACTGGATTCTGTGCAATGTGTTGCGAGCTGATATTGTCACCATGGATCTTCATTGGCTTCTCATCTGTTGACCAGCCAATCTCATTTAAAAGTCTTCGCAAATAGACTGCTTCCTTTGCAGCCAACGTTAACGCAATATACTCTGCTTCTGTGCTGCTTAAAGCAACGACACTCTGCTTTGCTGAAGTCCAAGAAAATACACTGCCAGCGAGGAAGAACGCGTAGCCACTATATGAGCGTCTGTCTCGTCTGTCATTTGCCCAATCTGCATCGGCGTATCCAGTTGCTGATTGATCACATTTGCTGTATGTGATAGCCAAATCCATCGTACCTGCCAGGTACCTGAGAATATGTTTTGCTGCAGCTTCATGCTCTGCATGCGGATCGTTATTCCTCTGAGATAGTTTGCATACTGCGTGCAAAATATCGGGTCGGCTCAGCACTGCTAAATACATAAGGGAGCCAATTAGTGACTGATATTGGGTTTTATTTACCTTTTTGCAGTCGTCGTCGCTACATTCAACTTGAAAACCTGGATCAAGTGGTGTATTGACTTGCCGGCATTTGCTCATGCCGTATGTTTCCAGCAATCTTCTAATGTGTGATTTCTGGCATAGCGAAATTGAACCTAGTTCACCGTCCCTCTCAATTTCCATGCCTAGGAAATAGCTTATGGGGCCTCCATCATGCGTCTTGAACTTCGATGCAAGCTTCTTCTTAATCATTGCTATGTCTTTTTTGTTTGGACACGCGATGATTAAGTCGTCGACGTAGACGGCAATATAGCTGAATGCTTCTTCTTCCACTTTGGTGTACAAACAGACCTCGTTTTTGCATTTGCTGAACCCAATGGAATGCAAGACCTCATCAAGTGTTATATTCCAAGTACGCCCTGATTGCTTAAGTCCGTAAAGCGCTTTGTTCAGTTTTAGAACTGCTTTAGGTTGACTGTTGTCCACAAAGTTTGCAGGCTGCTTCACATACACAGTTTCGTGAAGCTCGCTGTTGAGATATGCATTTGTTATATCTATTTGGTGCATATATAAACGTTTTTCTGCAGCTATCGCGAGAAGCATCCTGATTGTCTCGTATCTAATTACTGGCGAAAATGTTTCCAAATAGTTTACGCCAAATTGTTGCCCACATCCTTGTGCAACTAAGCGAGATTTGAACTTCTCGACATTTCCATTTTTATCGCGTTTGATTCGAAAAACCCATTTTGAACCAATTGCCTTTTGCGCTGGAGGGAGGTCGCATAATGTCCATGTGCAGTTTTCTTGGAGTGCTCTGTACTCCGTTTCCATGGACTCTCTCCACTCTTGCGCGTATTGACTCTGCAACGCCTCTTCGACTGATTGAGGTGTCTCTGTGTCTACTTGATCAAACACACTGTTGAGCCTCGTCTGGTACTGCTTCGTTGGTCGTCCTGGTTGACCATTTCGAATTATCGTAGGCCTGCCCGGCCCACGCTGCTGTCGCGTCACTGGTGCATCGTTGTTGTTGCTTTCAGCTCCTGGATTCTCTTCGTTCTCTTGCCCTTCTTCTGATGTGCTGCTCTCATCCGGTGTCATCTGCTCATGACCTGTAAGCTCTGGTGTATCAAGGCTTATTATGATCGTCATGAAATCATTATTCGTGTCTTCAACATTTTCGATTGTTTTTGTGTCAAACTCACCCTCTATGAATTTAACGTCACGCCTTTCGATAACACTCCGCTTCTCTGGATCGTACAGACGGTATGCCTTTGCGGTGTGAGAGTATCCAACAAAAATGTACTCCTTTCCTTTTGCCTGGAATTTGCTTGTCTTAGCTTTGTCCAGAGCAAACACGCGAGATCCAAACACTCGCAAATGCTTCACAGAAGGCTTCCGATCTCTCCACATTTCGAATGGTGTGCCTCCATTTAACGCCTTTGTGGGACATCTATTGCGCAGGTATACAGCCGTTGTGACAGCCTCTGCCCACAAAAACTCACCAAGCTTTGCATGGATTAGTAGACTTTTTGCCATTTCTACTATGGTCCGGTTGGCACGCTCTGCAACGCCGTTTTGCTGAGGTGTATGCGGTATTGTCAACTGCCTTTGTATACCGCATTCAGTTAAAAAATCAGTAAACTGTTTATTTACATACTCCGTGCCATTATCGCTGCGTAAAGCCTTTATTTTCTTGCCTGTTTGGCATTCTGCAAAGCTTTTAAATGTCTTGAATTTTTCAAAAACTTCGTTTTTTGCTTTCATTATATAGACAAATATCATGCGCGTGTAATCGTCAATGAATGTCACAAAATAACGATTGCCACCGATTGATTTGATATTCATTGGTCCACATACATCTGTGTGCACTAATTCAAGCACATCTTCTGTACTTCGATTCATTTTTTGATTAAACGGCAAAGCACTCAATTTGGACTGGTTACAAGTATCACAATTTATCTGCACTTGCATATTCTCAACATTCATACCATGCACTAGCTGTTTATCGTTCAGCTGTTTTAAATCTTTAAAATTAAGGTGTCCAAATCTATTATGCCATTGCACTGCGGGCGAATTTGTGCTCATTGAATGTACTGAGCTGCTGTGTGGGCTTTGAGTAAACACATACAGATTATTTTCTTCGTTTGCTTTTAACAACACTTCGCCTTTATTGTTTTTAATAATCGACACTTTGCCTTTAAATGATGTGGAGTTTTCAAATTTGGACGCTGCGCTCACTGAGAAAAAATTCATATGGAGTTCCGGCACATGCAAAACATTTTTTAAATTTATTATGCAGTGTTCTCCTTTTATTTTGACGTTTCCAATCCCCTTTGCAGCAACATACTTATTTGCAGCTAGCATTATCGGCGTTTCTTTTTCAGCGTAGTTTGTAAACATGTTGCGATCGCAACACATATGAGATGTTGCGCCGCTGTCTATGCACCATACGCTCTTTTTCTGCTCTCCAGCAAAACAGTGCATTAAACTGCTTGCTTGTTCGCTGCTCACTCTCTTTCTATCGTACCTCTTTTCGTTCTTCTTCTTTGATTTGCATTCGCTTGCTCGGTGCCCAAATTTGTCGCAGTTGAAACACTTTCCGTTAAACTGTTTATTCCGTTCTTTCGAATTGTTTTGTGCGTGGGTATACACAGCTTGCATTTCTGCTTTAACTTCTCTTTCTGCCTTCTCTGATTTTCGTGTGCCTTCTTCTATTAATTTGATTTTTACAGCATCGAATTTTGGCAACTCATCGCGCGTAACTATAGCTACTATGAAGCTTTCCCACGAATCTGGTAAACTGCTCAGTAGCATAATTACCTTCAACTCGTCGTTTAGAGTTATATCTAGCTCTGCCAATTTATCAATTATTTCAACAAATGAATTGATATAAGTGGCGATGTCATCTTCCTGCTGCATGCTTAATCGAATCAGCTTCTGATATGCTTGCACCTTTTGAATAGGTCCAACTGGCATGTGCAACTCTTTGAGTTTTCTCCAGATTTCTTCGGCTGTTGTGCACCTTTTAATATGCATCAACTGAGATGGCTTTACGTTTAGAGTTATATATGCCCTTGCCTTCTTATCATCCTTGTACCATTTCGCGGCTGCTGCATTATCTTGACCCTCATATTTTCCACAAACAACTTCCCATAGGTCGGCCATTTTCAATACACTTTCCATGGCCATATGCCACACGCCGTAATTATTTTCATCAAGCTTTTCGATTTGGTACGACATGTTCATTTTGCTTGCAATTCCGCGTTAATTCGCGCACGATATTACATTTTCAACACTAAAATAAAAACCTTACTATTAGCTCATCATAAGCATTGGTATATATTTTCGTTGCCAATGTTGTGTAATGATTTCTCAATTCTATCCTATTATACTATTTTTTGGCTCTTCTCTTCTCTTTTCTTTTTATTATTTCTTATTCTTATTTCTTTTAATACCTTCCTTTCTCCTTTTCTAACTAAATCTTTTTCCTTTACTTTTTAATTTTTTTCTCTTTAGTTTTAAGAACTATTTTTAATTATTAATTTATTATGTTAAATATAGTTAATTAAACCTACATTTAATTTATTTTTTTAAGCTTTCTTACTAACACTTTCTTTTCATAGCTTCAATAGTATCACTGACCATAATTGGCTGTGAGACGTGGGCATAGCTGGCCGGACTGGCAAATAAAATACCCCCCTCGGGTTGGTGTTACTATTGAAATCATATCCTGTACTTTATATAGGCTTTTTTAAATTAAAATTGACTCTCGTTTTTGTCAATAGCTTTAAGAAATAAATAAATAAATAAATAAGGGTGGAAAATTCTTCTTTAATTTGTTAAGTACGGACTCTGTTCTATTATTGTTGGAATTTTGAACTACATTGTAGTTCGAAAGTGATTCAAATTTCAGTTTATCTATGCTTACTATTTGATATGTTCTTGTTGTATTTAAGATTCGGACAAACGCATTCTGGGCTGTTGTAATTGTATTTGCAACATAGACACCCGGTTTAATTTCCTGATTTGGAATTAAAATATTTTCTTCGGATGAAGATAATTCTATTTTGCGTGTCACCTGGGATCTGGCTGGTAGAAGGGTTGATTTAGTACCAGAATTAAATGTTATTGGAACATAAATGGGATACGTTAGGTTTTGTGGTCTAATTATAAACCAATCCTCTGTGCTATTATAATCTAATTTGCAATTAAGTCTTTTAATGAAGTCTAGTCCTATTATTCCATCGCATGGTATTGCAAAGTTTGAACGAAGTATGTGAAATTTGTATGGAATAATAAATTTGCCTGTTTGTAGTTCAATCGAGGCTAGTCCCTTGGAATTTATTATTCCTTCACCTATGCCTCGAATGTCTATGATTTTATTGGTTTGAATGTCATGAAAAACATCCGAATTTTCTTTAACAATTGAGATATCTGCACCTGTGTCAATTAAAAATGTTATTTTTTTATTTGTTGCAACATTCTTAAATGACACGAAGTTATTGAGACTTAAATTGACGGTAAAAATGTTTTTAGTTAATTTTGAGTATCTGGAGGCGTTTGGGAGTTTCCCGACGCTTCATTGACAATTCTTACGTTATTGTTGTGGCCTCTTGTCGAGTTGCCACGGCCTCTTGAATTGCCTCCATATCGGCTCTGTCCTCTACTGTATGTGTTGTTAGGTTGGTAGCCATTATTGTGGTTATTACCTCGACTGTGGTAATTCCCACGGTTACCCCTATTGTTTTGTCTCTGGTAATACAGGACAGCATTTGACTGCCCTGTTGCCTCAGTACAACTGTTGACAAATTTGCTTACGGCTTCGTTCATGTTATTAAACGTTCGCGCCTGCATGATAAGCTTTACCTTATCTATAGAGCAGTTTTGGGTCATGGCTAGGCTACAGCTAGGGTCGTACTATATCTGTTTGCCAGTTCATATGTTAAGCCATCGCTTATATACGCACCCTCGAGCGCCTTTGCCAAAGTTGCCACCTCTTGAGTGTACTGATTGGCTGTCTTGCTCCTTTGCTGCAGGTTAAGGATTTTTGCAGATATTACCTCTACAGATTCTCCTTTAACTGACTTTGATAAGCTAGCAATAATGGCAGGAATTGTCTGCTCATTACTTATCAAATTACGTGCGTGACCCTTTAGTTTTGTCTTTATTAGGTTTATGGCAACTGCTTCGTGGCTGCCCTTTAGGGAATCTATAAGTTCCAAAGCATCCACGAAACTACGTAGATTTTCAGCTTTTCCATCGAACTCTGGCATGAGCGATGAAGCTAACTTTAAGAAATCTACGACAGTTTGGGCCATTGTGTCTTGTGATATTTTTATATCAATTTCAGACACATGGAAAGTAGCGGGCGTATTAAGAATATTCGGTACGAATATATCTATTTTGTGCCTTTCCGAGATGTATAGAAGGTTTTCTCTCAGCCTTTTAAGTACATCATTTACTTGAGTGTGGTGCAATTGCGTAAGTCTTGGTATGTTGTCACAAACTATCTGACGAACGGTGTTGTAGATTTCAACCAAATTTTGCACATGTTTTATTTTTGTTTGAATTGTTATCTTATTGAGGCACTTAACCGATTTGTCAAACTCTACACGTTTTTGTTTGATGTTGGTCACAATTTCTGACCATTCCATCAATTATAGTTAGTTTTTTTTTGTTTATAACTGCATCTTATCGATGCAATCGTACTAGTAGTATCGTAGCCGAACCCAGTATTGGGTGTTCCTCAACTATGGTTTTAACCATTACATAAGGTAATTTGCTAAGTGCTTTGCCTTTTTATACCCTGAACCCATTGAAAATGGGAAATCAGGGTATAATGGTTTTGTGAAAAGTATGTAACAGGCAGAAGGAATCATCGCAGACCCCATAAAGTATATATATTCTTGATCAGGACGATGAGCTGAGTCGATATAGCCCTGTCCGTCTGTCCGTCCGTCCGTATGAGTGCGTCGATCTCAGAAGTTAAAGGAGCTAGAGAGCTGAAATTTTGTATGCATACTCGTGTATACCATACGCAGTACGAGTTTATCATATTTTTTCGATAACTCATTCGATATCTTTTTTATCGAGGATAATCGATAAATTTATATGGTTTTTTCAGCCTAATTTGAACACTATTAGACCTAGAGACTTCAGATTTACTGTGTATATACATTTGATGGGCACACACATTTTGTAATTTACAGATTTTGGATACCACGCCCCCTTCGCCCCAAATTTGTAAAAAACGTATATCAAGTACTAGAGACTTGTGCTTTGGAATGTACACACATTTACACATAATGATTACGTTCTGAAAGTTTCATTAAGATTGTCTTGACGTCTACAAATGAAATTATTCAACAAATAAATTCTCATAATATTGCCCACACTGCAGCGCAGCCCAAGCGCAGTAGCTGCTTACTGCGCAGTTAGCAGAGCGCGGGCCTATGCGTGGGGGTGGATGCATGTGTATGTATGTGTGCAGAATGATTTGAACATCAGCACGGAGGGTTCAGGGTATCTCCTAGTCGAGCAGTCTCGACTAAAGCTTTCTTACTTGTTTTTTTTATACCCTGAACCCATTGAAAATGGGAAATCAGGGTATAATGTTTTTGTTGAAATGTATGTAACAGGCAGAAGGAGGCGTGGCAGACCCCATAAAGTATATGTATTCTTGATCAGGGCGACGAACTGAGTCGATTTAGCCCTGTCCGTCTGTCCGTCTGTCCGTCCGTCCGTCTGTCCGTCTGTCCGTCTGTCCGTATGTTTGAACGCGTCGATTTCAGAAGATATAGAAGCTAGAGACTTCAACTTTTTTTTAAAATGCTCGTATATAGCACGCGGATATCGAGTTTATCACTAAAAATCGATAACTCATCCCGTTATTTTTTTATCGATAAAAAACCTTATCGAAAACCAGTTATAAAATTATATCTCCTACACCTTTAGAGCTAAAGTCTCCAAATTTTAAATGTAGACTTGACTGCACGTGATAGAATTTCGATTTTTGTTATAATTCACCCCCCACACCTATATCCACCTCCTTACCTTCACCTTTAGTAATGATAAAACCACAATCTGAAAGTTTCATGAAGAACGTACGTCCACAAGAAAAGTTATTAAACAATAAAGTTCCCATGGTAAGTCCACACTGCAGCCCATGTGTGTTTATGCGTGCGTGCCTATGAGTGTCTATGTATGTGTGTCCGCGTGTGCATGTGTGTTTGTTTAAGCTGAATGACACTAAAAATTATTGAAATGGCTGTTGCTCGGAGGGTTCAGGGTATCTCGTAGTCGAGCAGTCTCGACTAGAGCTTTCTTACTTCATTTTTGTGCAAACACTTTCGTGTCAGTTGAATTTGAATATCTTTTTTGTTGTTATTGTTTTTTAAGCATATGTTAATAGTTTTTTAATTTTTTTTTTAACTGTATTATATGATAACATATTGAAAAACATAATGTGATTTTAAAAAAATTAGAAAAATCTCATTTAGTAGTTTTTTTTTAATGTCAAAGAACAAAAATATAATTTTTTCCCCATGTGAAAACACTTTCGTGTCAAACTGTATGTGTGTGTATAGTGACTAGCGGGTAACTGCTCCCCCCTAGATTGAAGTGAGGGCCAGAACGAAAGCTGCTTAGGTTCCATGTAAAAGCGTTTTGTATCCTTTGTTTTGCTTAAAAATTTTTTTTTGTTTTTTTTTATATTAACATAACATAACTTTCATATTAAATTTTAACATTCCTTTTGCAACAATATAACAGTAACAATTTAGGTATATTTCAAAATTCTAACATAAGTGTAACATAAGTTTCGTATTTCAAAATACATATTTTCTTTTCTTAATTATATATATATATATA
Source organism: Drosophila mulleri (assembly GCA_035047565.1). Taxonomy (NCBI): domain Eukaryota; kingdom Metazoa; phylum Arthropoda; class Insecta; order Diptera; family Drosophilidae; genus Drosophila; species Drosophila mulleri. The sequence continues at coordinate 48,936 of JAWNPK010000129.1, forward strand.
TATATGTACACATGCATACACATTTATATACCTATATTTATTATAACTATATAATATGCCATACCTATATTCATATGTTTACCCATCATAAATTCACAATGTGATACATTATATTTACGCATTTATATCTATATATTTATATATATCTATCTATCTATAGGAGAGTAATTTGGCTTTTTTGTTATGTGTCTTATTTTTGATTTGTGAATTTTTTGTTTTTTGGCTGATATGAAAGTAGGTCCCTTGTCTTCTAGTACTTTGTGTTTTGTAAAACGGGGTGTTAATTTATTCCTTCTATTTTCTTTTCGGAATATAATTTCGTCTTTGTCAAGTTTTGGTGGGTTAGTTCTGTCTATGTTTAAGGTAGCTGTGCGTTTTAGTGTTTTGTCAGTTAATTGTTGGACTACTTCTGGGTATAACTTTCGTTGATATAAATTTAGTTCTTGTAAGTATTCATGCTCGTTGGTAAAATTAGCTGTTTTATTAAAAATATGCGTTCTACCTGAAAATAATTCGAATGGCGTATAGCCTGTGCTTGAGTGAATGGCATTATTATACGTGGTCAATGCTTCCCACAATATCTCTTCGTGTGTGCAGGTTAAATTGTTTTTTTGTTTCAAATCATATATGATTCTGTACGTTTCTGTTAGGGATGAGTGAAAACGTTCTACTGTGGAGTTACTTGAAGATTGTTGAAATGACGTTACGTGTCTGGTAATATTATATTGCCTACAAAAATCAACGAAAATGTTTCCCGCAAATTCTGGTCCTTGGTCGCAAATTATCTTCTTTGGGATTCCGAAGGTACAAATGAAATGTTTGACGGATTTAACAACATTAATACAGTTTCTAGCAGGTATAGTGTAGCCGGTAGCAAATCTGGAAAGCTTGTCGATTATTGTTAGTATATATTTGTGTCTAATTGAATATATATCCATGTGAATTACATCTAATGGCTTTTGTGGTATTTCAGGCTCCTGAAATGGAACTTTTTGGGGGTGTCTATCGTATTTCATTGTTTGACATATGTCGCAATTATTTATTGTTTGTGTAATTTTTTCTTTCATGTGAGTAAAATATATTGATCGTTTTAAATGGGCGCACGTTTCGTCGATCCCTCTATGATTATTTCTAAGGTGATATTCTCTAATTTCCTTTTGCTGATCGTCAGGTGTTATAACTTCTCTCAAAAATTCTGTGCATCTTAAAACCTTATAAAGTTGACTATGAGCAAAGTATTTTGAATACACCTGTTGTACTATGTTAAATATTGTGTCTGCTGCCAGTATTGCGCACGTTTTGTTCGGCTTTAAAACAGATTTTAACACTCTTGTCATTACCTCTTCGTTGAAATTGGGCTCAGAAATGGTACGCCTAATTTTGTTTTTGAAGGGCACTTCTACTCTAATATTTGATTGGTCAGCCTCTTTAAAAATAATTTGTATATTAAAATCATTAAGTGGTTTTTCAGAAATGAATATTCGTTGCTCACAATTTTCTTGTGCGGAATGTATAGTTTCTCCATAGGTTGCATTACGTGACCCACTCTCTCCTATATTTACGTCTATTTCTGTTCTACTCAGAGCATCTGCAATCACGTTTTGTGACCCTTTTTTTTATATATAATCTCATAATCGTATTCCAACAATCTCAATTTCCACCTTACTAATTTTGAATTAGGTTCCTTAAAACTCATTAGCCAAGTTAGGGGCTTGTGGTCTGTTATGATTTTAAACTTTTGGCCGAATAGATAGGGTCGGAAGTGTTTTATTGCCCAGATTATGGCAAGCATCTCTTTTTCAACCGTAGAGTAGTTTGATTCGGTATCTGATAAGGTTCTGCTAGCAAACGACACAGGCTTGTCTGCTCCCAGTGTCCCTTGAGACAATACTGCCCCTAAAGCGAAATCACTAGCATCCGTTGTTAATATGAACGGCTTAGTAAAATCAGGGTAGATCAGTATAGGGTCGTTACACAAAAGAGACTTGCAGGCTTCAAATGTTGATTGAAATTCTTCATCTATAATAACTTTATTTTTTCCTTTTATTGTTTAGTTAGGGGTTTAGTTATTTTAGCAAAATCTTTAATGAATTTTCTGTAGTAGCCCATTAACCCCAAGAAAGATTTGATTTGCTTTTGGGTCTTAGGTAGAGGAAATTTCCTTATTGCTTCAATCTTGGATGGGTTTGGTTTTATGCCCTCTGCGGTTACAACATGTCCTAAATACTCAATTTCTTTTCTTAAGAACTCAGACTTATTTATTTGTAACTTTAAGTTTGCTGCTCTTATCTTCATAAACACATTTCTCAAATGTTGAATATGCTCTTGTAATGAGGATGAAAATATAATAATATCGTCTAAATATATTAGACAATATATACCAAGTATATCCCCAAATAACGAGTCCATTACCCTTTGAAAGGTTGCCGGGGCATTAGTAAGGCCGAAAGGCATTCGTACAAACTCGTAATGTCCCCCTTCTGCTGAAAATGCTGTCTTTGGAATATCCTTCTTATGCATCTCGATTTGGTGATAACCACTGGCTAAGTCTATTAATGAAAAGTATTTTGCTTTGCCCAATTTATCTAAAACATCACTAATTATTGGCATGGGATATTTATCCTTAATAGTTTTTTCATTTAGTTTCCTATAATCTACTACTAATCTCCACCTTCTTTGTCCTGTTGCATCTAATTTCTTTTGTACTAACCATACAGGTGCACTCCAGGGGGAATGACTATGCCTGATGATTCTTTGATTAAGAAGTTTTTCTATCTGAGCTTTTATTTCTTTTCTTTCATTAAAACCATATCTATATGGTCTTGTGTAAAGGGGAATGTCGTCCGTGGTAGGAATTTTATGTTTCACACTGTTTGTGAATGTTAAAGGGCTCTTATCATCGTAAAATATTTCGGCAAATTCTAAACAAAGTTTCTTTAGAGATTCGATTTCCTCGGTGTTTAGTTGGTTAGTTCTTATTTTTTCTTGAAAGTTAAAAGAGCTCGCTACTGTATTTGAGGTGTTTTGAAAAGCCAAATTTACTTCGATATATTGCTCTTCTATGTATGGAGTTACCATTAACGGTTGATCAAAATATATTACTTTTTCCGTATCTGAATAGTTAGTAATCTCCATTATGCTAAAATTGTTTGTTGACGAATATAAACCCCTTGAAATAACTAATTCGTTACCTAATCGAATTTCTGGACAATAGAAATCACCCTCCTTTAAACTCACAGGTATTTGCACCATATATCTTGTTTCTTCTTCAATCACCTCTCTTTTGCCTGCTATATTTTCTTTTGTGTGTATAGTCAATTGCGCATTTGATGTTTGTAAAATTAATTTATCTACATCAACTATTGCTCGTACTAGTTTCAATATATCAATGCCGATAAGACCATCAAAAAATGAGTGAAATTTGAATAGCAAAAAACTAAATGTTCCTTGTTGTTGAAACTCATCAAATATTTTTAACGTGCAGGCTAAATCTAAGGCGTGTGAGTTTACTATTGTTTTTATTATTTTTGGTTCCTTTAATTTTATATGGTGTTCTGGAGCCACAAATACAGGATCAATAAAAGATACTGTAGATCCTGTATCAATAAGGAATTTCAATTTTTTATTATATATAGATTCTATTAAGATGTAGGGTAGGTTAATTCCATGCCTGTCTCTTGTTATGTACCCTGTGTGATTGTTGAGGCTGTTAATTGAAAATTTTCGTTATCGTTAATGTTATGTATTTCTTCCTGGCTATTGTTATTTTTCTTGCCTAGGTCTCTAGACATTGATGAATTATATGACCGCTGAGAAAATTTCGAGTTTTTTTATTGTTTACTGTAGTTTTCTCTGCTATTACGTCTAAACTGTCTTTTCTGTTGCTCTCTATTAGTGTTATCCTGTCTGTAAGGATTAATACTGTAATTAGGTTTCTCTCCTTGCCTTTGTGCTCTATTCGACTCACGACCCGTAAACTTGTTTTTAAATCTAGTCGGATTTTCATTAGCTTGGCTCCAGAATCTGACTTGATTTTGATTTTTAAAAATTTCTTTTTCGGCCATTGCTAGTTCGTAGGCTGCAATAATATCTGATGGGTTTCTTCCTCTGATACTGAGTCCTAATGGTCCCCGTAGTCCTCTTAAGAATGTGGCTAAACATTGTTTTATAAAAAAATCCTTTTTTGTTTCCCGCACTATTAAATTGCTTTCTTTTTCATTTATAATATTTATTAAACTCCTCTGTAAATTGGAAACCTTTTCATAAAGAGTTTGTACAGGGTGACTCTGTGTTGTCAAAATACCTAGCTCGGAGATTAAATCTGATTCCGTTCTTTTATCCGAGAAGTGTCTTATGAGTGTATTCTTTATATCACTCCAATTTAATTTTACTCCCGTTTGATATAACTTTTCATGAGCTCTCCCTTGTATTTTATTTCTAATTGCTCTTAATATAAATAGCCCTGTAGGAGTTTGCTCTGCGCCTTTTATAAACAGGAGTATCTCCTCGACGCTAGAAATAAACTCTCCTAGTTCTTCTGCGTTTCCTTCATAATTAGGCATTGTCTTTATAAGATCGGATATGTTGAAGGTGCTTATTATATTTTGTCTATCTAAATTGGGTCCTTGGGCCGGTGGTATGTGTTCGTCCGGTGACCCATAGAAAATCGGGGATTCTTCCCTGTCTTCTATGTTAGTAGTGCGTTTTGCGCTTCTTGTTGTTGTTTTTGACATGATTTATGTGATTTATGCGTATGTCTTTAGTGTGTAATAAATACGTATATGTAATAATGTGTATTAAAATATGTAGATGTATAAGCTATACGTTTCTTATTTTATATTCGATATTACTTATTATAGATACTTAAGTGGGGTAGTAGGTACGGTCTATGTTATCCCTGTATGGTATCCATCCACTTGTAGCGTAACGATGAATTTGGGCTGTAGTTGTTGCGTTTCCGTTATTGTCTCTTCTTCCCTTTGCTTTTCTTGCTCTGTGAATAGTATTATTGTTATTATTATTATCATTATTATTATTATTACTATTATTATTATATTTTTGTATAATTAAATTGTATTCTTGTTTTGTTTCACAACTGTGCTGAAGCGAGGTATGATTCTTGCGCGTTGCAGTTATCATACCTAAGGGCGGACAGACATCAGTCATGTTTTGTAACATACCTATGTATGTACATTTGGTTTTGTATAATACAAAGGTTACACACACATTTGTTCTTACTTACTTGAGTATTGTGTGATATTTTAAATTTTGTTTATTTTATTTTATTTGTTTCCTCTTCTCTATTTTTTTTATACAATTGAAGTTGCCCAGGATCCTTGCTCGATGCAGTGATCTTGTGATCAAGGTTGTACTGTCGGGAATTGAAATTAGTTTAATTTCATAATATTTATTCCATATATAGGTTTTGCACTTTTATATATTTTAATTCACCTTTTCAGTTTCAGCATTTAATAAACTTGAACTTGTCCAAGATCCTTGCTCGATGCAGTGATCTTGTCCAAACACCACCAAGTCTTTCTTTTTTTTTTCACTTTGCTTTGCTAATGAAGATGCTTGTTTATTAATATTTAGTTTGTTCAAAATCCTTCTAATGCACTGTTTTCGTAAACTTTTTATTTTTGTCTTTAATGAGCAGCGAGGTCCACACGCAACGAGATTCAAAATTGAAATGATTTCGTCGCTGTCGTCAAAGTAACGCAGTGGCGGCAAAAGATGATGAAATAATACGATTCTATGAAACTACGCAGTACTTGGGCATCGATGCGTTGCGACGACACTGGACTATTGCGATTCTTGTAAAATTTTTGTGCAGCGACGATTAGTGGCGCCTTTATGTCGCGACGTCGGTGGCGTGTTGGTCTCGCTCTAATAGCTAAACTACGCAATGTAGTCAAATTTAGCTTTGACAATGCATGGGTGTATATGTATGTATTTAACAAGAATTTCTGAATTCGAGGAATAGCATTATACATATGTACATAAATATGTACATACATATGTATATATGTATGTACATAGCTCAAGTAAAATTTGCTAAGATGATGAAATACATATGTAGATATGTATGTAATTCTGCTGAAAACTTTGGTATATGTACATGTATACATGTTTAATTCTCAGTCAAAATAATGGTAATCATAATATAATGCTCAGATCGTAAATATATTAAATATACATACATACATATGTACATATATATACATACATAAATGTACAATGTTACTTTGTTTGTTTGTCTCGTTCGCTCTGTCCGATACAGTAGGTTCGATCACTAAATACATTAATGATCTCTAGCACGATCAGACAGCAATTTATGCAATATATGCATGTTTGTATGTACACACGCTTGTATGTATGCGATTGTTATACATGTTATGTCAATGCTAATGACGATATAATGTTCGGATCGTATATTAAATACATATGTACATATGTATATTTATATATATGTAGGTGTATACTGTTATTTTGCTTGGTTGTCTTGTTCGCTCTGTCCGATACAGTAGGTTAAATCACAAAATGCATTTATGATCTCTAGCACGATAAGATAGCAATTTATGCGATACACCCACACACATTTTTTTTTTTTTTTTTTATTTTTTATATATATACATACATATATTATTATTATTATATATATATATATATATAAACATACATATATAATCTTTTGTCACTAATAGATACATATACTTATGTTTTGTAATATTTTATAAAGTAGGTTCCTTCGGGGCTCTTCTTCTTGTCCCTGAAGTCTTTAGGCTGCGCCAGTTATCAATCTGAGATTGATTTAATGAGATGGTAGCGCAATAAAACACGACTTGTCTCGAGGAGTACAAACAATAGAATAATCTTTATTCGTCTTCGAGCAGCAGCGAGTCTAAAGTATATCTTATCCCTCGGTGACTCATACGTGTGCACAACCAAGTGTGTACATGTGTGTGTGGCGCTGTGACCGGCGAGTCGCTCATATACATATATGTGTGTGTATAGTGACTAGCGGGTAACTCACGCGCTCTTTACCCACCCAACCATAGTTTTTCTTAAATAATTTTAACAGAAAAACCCCAAAGAAGCTCCAACACTAACTAGCCTACCCCATTATCTCAACCCTGCTTACAAATTAACGACTCATTTTGTTCTTTGATTCAGTTCGATTATTCAGTTCATTTCAATAACAGACATTGGGATACTAAAATTACAATCTCTTATTTTTCTTATACTAACAAGGTTATTATTTTTACATTTTTATTTTACATTATTATTAATTTTTTTTTTTGTTTTATGCTATTCTTTAAATTGTTCTATTTTCTATCGGACATTTTTCTTGCTATTAAATCCTATTTATTTCTTTATTTATTGTGTTTTAATTTTTTTGTTTTCTTTTTCTTATTTCAAGCGAAGGTTGTTTTATTTATTTAATTAATTTATTCAATTGTTCATTTCCAAATTTGTTTTCTCTTTTTTTTTTTTTTTTATATATTAATATTTAACTTATTAAAGGTGGTTTATTTTTCTACTTATTCATTTCTTTGTTTATTTTACTTCATTGTTTTTTTTTTTTGTTTTCTTTATTTTACAATTTAGGTGGAATCAACATTTAGTTTAATTAAATTTGAAATCGAATAGATATAAATATAAATATAAATGGTTTTCATAATTTTATTTAAAAATGTGGTTGCAAAAAAATTAATTTTCATTTAAAAAAAAAAAAATATATGCTTTCTTTCATTATTGCATGCACTTATCTTCAAACATTTTATGATTAATTTTTTTCTCTTTTTTTTTTTTTTTTTTTATATATATATATATATATATATATATATATTATGATTAATTTTTTTTCTCTTTTTTTTTTTTTTTTTTTTATATATATATATATATATATATATATATATATATATATATATATATATATATATATATATATATATATATATATATATATATATATATATATATATATATATATATATATATATATATATATATTCCTTTTTAATAATTCATTAATTAAAAGAAAATATAATGGTTTGG
>JAWNPK010000130.1:0-117500 GCA_035047565.1 Drosophila mulleri
GGCTGCGAACGCAAAACAAGTACGATAGGTCAAACAACTTTAAAATTCAAATAACCATTGGAATAATTTGCCAAGAATCCAAATTAATTTTCTATTTCAATAAGTATTTTTTAAATCATGTATATTTTTATAATTTCCAGTATTCTCTCTATTTGATAGTTTATTTGAATGTGTGCGCCATAAACAGCTGCTTCCATGCAGCCTATCAACAATTCCATTTGCTTATTAAGAGAAAATAACATAATTGCATATACTAACAATAAATAAATAATAAAAACAAAAATTGGTTTATTCAATTTAAACTATATTGAAAAATAATTTTTCAAATAATCTTCATCCTGGTATTTTTGCAGCAATCGATATCGAATTTCTTGGGTATTTTTTAGCGTCAAGTGTCAAGTATTTCGTTTGCACTCTTCGTGGCCACACTTGCCCAATAGTTCACGCGAGACTGTCGCCATGTTTGGTTATTTTATTTGTTTTTAACGCGGAGTAATACCAGATAATTTGAAGCGCTCCTAGTCGAATGTGTCGTGGAATTTTGTTTGAATGAGTAAATTAAAAGGAACGCGTCCGTACTATATTACCGTACATTATTTTTTTGCCAGTGCAATAGCATCCAGTGAGAAAGTCAACAGAAATAACAATTGTTCCATTTGCACAAAAATAGCCTAAAATTTAACAGCAACAACAGCAGCCGCGGCACCAATACCAACCACAATAACAACAACAACAGCAACACTGTAACTGTAAAACGCCGCAACGCAACAGAGCAAAAAGCGCTGAAAAGTGTTACACAAAGTGAAATTGCCTTTTGCGGCACACACAAAAAAAAATTAAGTACACGGCACAGCAGCGGCAACACAACAACAACAGCGGTAGCAGCAACATCAAAATAACAAACAACATTTTTTACGTGTGCGTTTACTTTTGAGAGTTGTAGTTGGGCCGCGAACAATTCCAATTGGAGTTCACTGCTGACTGCATCTAGAGAAGGACAACAACAAACATACAAGTAAAAACAAAAACAAAACAATCATGGGCGATTTTGATTTAAATGTGGACAGTCTCATACAACGGCTGCTGGAAAGTAAGTAATGAAAAATACCTCTAGACTTATTATGCGGTTTATCTCCCATTCTCTTTCCAACAATTCCCCGTATTCTTTTAATTTATAACCTAATTCTGGCTGGCTGGCTGGGCTGTGTGTGTGTGTGCGAGTGAGTGAGCGAGCTAGAGAAATCAGGAGAAAGAGCAAGAGAAAGGGTGCAGAGGAGAGCGCCTCAAAGCGATTGCATTTTCTAATTATTCCACATTGTTCGTTTAATTTGCAACAGCAACAACAAATGACGCAAAGCAGCCAATTACAACAACGAGAACAAGAACAAACACATGCCGCACCGTAAGCGGCCTCCCCTCCCCATTTAATTTGACTTTTGTATCAATTAATTTTAATTGATTTTCATTGCTTCTCAAATGCAGCCAGAGAACCTCGTTCTTGTTTTTGTTATTGTTATTGGCTAGTGTTGTTGTTTTTGCGGTTTGTTTGCAATCGTTTATTTTTCTTTATTATTTATTTATTTTGTTGTCAACATACTTAACATGCTCATTAGCAATTAACAGCGGCGCCTTTTCGCATAACAGCGGCCTGCCTGCTACTAACATGATCGTTAACGTCAATTCGCGGCTGTTAAATACGCGCCGTTACTTTTCATTGCATTCCGTTGCTTCTTCTTTGTATATATGTACATATGTATGTAATGCCCATTCGGGCCATGGCAATGCGTTGCGGTATGACGTCATCGCACAGCGACATAATTGGTCATTTTGCTGATAAGCCGATCGTGAATCAGTTTCAAGTAAAATACATTAAATGTATAAATGCTAAAAAGGGGCATTTGCATCACGTGAGACGTCAACGTTTCGACTCTTACCTGCACTGATAAGAGCAGGTAAGCAGTGTGTTAATTGCCTTTAAGTATTCGCCTCGCTGCATTTCTTATTAACATTTAGCATATACATTATAGCAATGGGCCCCAGTCGTAAGCGCGTAAACAGTTTAGTTATTTCTGTTTAGCACAGCGGAAGGAAGCGGGGCGGTGTGGCAGAAGTGTGCTAACGGCGGGAGGCGGGGATATTTGTAGCCTTCAGCTTAAGCTGCTTATCGTACGCCCGTTTTGTGCGGCAGGTGGCGCTGCAACACTGATCGGTTTATTGACGACTTTGGCTTGTCTGCAAAATTGCATTTGGCCACAATTTTCAGCAATTGTTGTTCTTGTTGTCATTGCTGCCATTGCTGTTCATTTCCGCACCGTGGCTCTGACGTGGCCACCTTCAGCTACTGATGACCCCCACAAAAAATACAGAGAAAAAAGAATAAAACTAGAAGCGAAACAAAAAAGAGAGGGAAACATAAAATAATAAAGAGCGACCATTATTCATGAGTGATGTTTTCGTGTGGGCGGCCACGCCCTACGTCAAGGCCGACTCCATGGGCCAGGTCATGCACTCTGCAGTGACTCTGACTCTGACACTGTCTCTGTCCCAGTGGCAAAGCAAAAAGATATACACTTTTGTATATACATACATATATACATATATCTGTATACATTTATTATCATTAATTTGAATTCGCCTCCACTTCGGCTTGCTGGTGCCGAAATTTCATTTTTCAAATTGCAAATTAAAATTAAATTTTCACGCCGCAGCAGCAGCAGCAGCTGTTACTACGACCCACTCACCCTTTCTTAGTTCGCCCATCATCGTGGCAGGCACACCCATTTGATTATCAGTTTGCAATATATACATATACATATATATATATGTTTATATATGTATTTTTATATTTGATTTTTCTCGCCTCGCCGGGCAATTGGTTCAGCCGCGTCTCGAGTGTGCTTCCGTTCGATAAAAGTGCAAATGCGAGCACAATTTTGACCAAATCCATCAATATGCATATAGAAATATAATTTTGATTTGTTGTTGAATGTCAAAGTTAAACGAACAATCATTAAATTGTAGCGAAAACTAATTTGGCATCTTCAGAAAGAACATTACGAAATTCTTCTACGCGAGAAACAAGTATGAATGAAATTAGCTCTGTTAGGAATGTTAAAAATGTCTATGTTATTAACAGTGCTATGTAGAAATATCCATTTAACATATTTGATCACAAATTTCCCTAAATATCTTATTGGGGATATTTTTAAATTCAATTAAATACAAATTAATATGAAATGTTGAAAATAATTGAACAGAAATATAATTCTTTTCAATTTTAAATAATAATAATAATGAAAATAAAAGTCAATTCGCTCGCTCTTCAGCCAGCTCGTTTCTGGTCCAGCCGCCACGCCCTTTTGCCAGCCCCTGCACACTTTACCCCATTTTTATTTCGTTTGATGCTATATTTAATCTTTACTCTATATACCTACATGTATCGATATGTATTTGATCTGCGTCTCTATATCAATGTAAATGTATGTATGTGTGTTTACAAAAATACAAAACTAAAAAACAAAACAAACAAAAGATTTCAAGAAACAAAAAGAGGCCGAGGAGCATGCACAGAAGCTGCTCATCGCTCAGCAATTGGCCGCTGCCGGCGGCGGCAGTGGCAGCGGCGTCTCTGCCTCCAGTTCGGCTGCCTGTTTAGTGGGCGGCAGCAGCAGCAGCAGCAGCTGCAGTGGCGCCACCGCCGTATCAGCAGCAGCAGCAGCAGCAATGACAGCAAACGATCCGCTGGACGAGCTCACCGAACAGCAGCGCCGCATGCTGCAGCAGTACTCGATCTCGCCGCCCAGCGAGACTATGATATCGGCCGATGGCGATCAGATAACGGTGCATCATCCGCGCGAGGAGCCCAAGAAATCCAGATTGAAATTGCGCGACTTCTTCGTCGCCGAATTTGGTATTTTATTACGATGATGATCACATTGATAAGCAATCGCTCTCTCTCTCTCTCTCCCTCTCGTATGCTCGCTCTCCCTGCAAGCTAAATACCACAATCATCAGCTCTGCCTCTCACAATTAGCGCTCGTTCGCTCGCTCCACTCTCTACTTCTCTCTCTCTCTCTCTCGTTGTCTCTGTCCGTGTAAATGAGTGTGTTTGTATGCGTGTGTGTTTATGCAGTGAAAGTCTCAAGTATGCGAGGGTTCTTCGACAGAGAGGTAAACAAAGTTCACTTTAACCTGTCTCTCGAGCGAACATCTCATTCCGAACAAGAGACATTCGTTAATTAGAGCTTTCACTGTGTCTTGCTCGTCCTGTTGTGTCCCAATCTATCCCCGTTTCCATTGCTGCAAAGTAGATAATAATTGACATTTGCTGATTACACTCATTTTTCGCAAGCCGAATCCTTCAGCTTAATCCTTTCATTACGCTGTTCAAGCACACAGCACCACACATCAGCAACAGCAACTGCAACAATAACTACAACAACAACATTGGCAATTGTCATTGCAGAAAGAATGCACGGTTTTTGTTTGGTAAAATTCTCTGTTTGCACAAGGGAATTGAATCAGAATGCATATTTCATTCCCTTGTGTTGGGCATACAACATTGTAAAATATGTTGTTTCAATTCCAGTGCATTCCTTTATACACACACCCACACACACATCAACACATCTGCTATATCTCCCGTGAGAGCATTTCAAGTTTGTATTTCTTTTTTTGTTTTTTGTTTTACCTAAAAATAGCAGCGAAAAAAGTAATAAATGCATTTTATGAAAGTTCTTGCGTTGTTAAACTCATTTGTGTATATTCGAATGATATTTACACAAGCATTTTCCTAGAAGAATGTAGATATACCTATATATATATCTCGCTCAACATAATCGAACATTTTTGAGATCAATAGAATTACGTGTTTACAGTACAATTGCAAATCTATTCTAATTGGTAACATGCAGCTAACATCGCAATTAGCTGTAAATGTTAAATTTGAGCAATTTTCCTCGTTGCTGCATTTTAACAACTGCAAATTAGTTAACTTTCAGCTAATTTCGCTTTGCTGCTAGATTCTTATTCGTTCTGCTAAGAGAATGTTAAGAGTTCTGTAAAATGGTTAAATGTAAACTTTACATCACACTCAATGCATCGTAAGCTGTTAAGTATATGCTGCAGTTCTGTTAGCACTATGAATTTGCTATTTTAACATAATATAAGTAATTCCCCCATTTTACTGTATGGAAATAGTTGTTGTTGCTTTACCCTTTCGCACTTCTTGCACAATTTGTGCACTTGAGTGCATTGTCATTGCCAGAGCCATTACCAATGTTTCGTGGTTAGCTTCCCGGTACACAAGTACAATTTTTCCTCCAACACACACACACACACATACACGTACACACACAGAGATAGCTTAGTTTAAGGTATGTAATTGTTTTCACACGCCAGATTTGCAAATGTCAAATAAATTCTATCATATTATGCACTCTCCGAATGAGGGGGAACAATAATAATGCATAACATTTACATGGCTGATTTTTTTTCTCTCTCTCTCTCTCTCTCTCTCTCTCTGTTTGTGCGTGTGTGTGTGTGTGTGTGCGTGTTTGTTTGTTTGTGGAAGTAGCTGATTGTGACACGCGACTGACACCCAGCTACTCAACAGCACCCGCTTCCAGCTCCACCCTCTCCCCCGCAAATGTTCGCAGCCAAAAACAATAATCGTAAACTATCTCGAAATTGATTGGCGTTGAGTGTGCAAAACTTTGCCATTGACATGAAAGCGGAAACAGTCGCCGAATGAAATTTGCCATTCGCTCGGCGCTGTTTGCTTTTGTTTATATTTGTTTATACACATTTATCTATGTATGTATATATACACATATAAATATATATGTATGTCCATATATAAATACATATATGTAGACGCTATGATATACGCTTCTTTTGTCGTGTGCAAACAAGTTCATTCACGTGATTCGATAGCACGGTCTACATATGAATGCCTCCCTCCCCACCGAGCAGTACCCAAAATAAAATATAATAAAAACCAAAAGCCATTTAGCTAATCAGTCGCACAGAGCACAGAACTCAATGAAGGTTACGTAGACCCACAGCAAGCCACATCAACGACATAATGTCTGTGCCCAAGTAAACGCTTTAAATGACATTTACACTGTCTAACATATTTAAGCTTTACTATATAATATATTATCAAAAAACAAATACAAAAAAAAAAACACAATTTAAATTCTGGATTTTTGGCTTAACGAAGTTGAGATAAAACTCGGAAAAACGATCCATTTAAATTAGCCATAGAGTAAGTTATTCATAAGTTGTGTAACTTTTAAGTAAAATTAGATAAATATCGATCAATAACAATGACTCATCTGTTATCATTTTATCATCATTTTATGGTAAATATATCTCATGATTTATACACTGAGTTAAATGTGTATCTATCAAACTGTTATATTTGGTTAAACCTTAAAATTGTTATATATGATGAAATTTATAACGTCATATATTTTAGGGGCAATTTATTATTATTTTTTATAATTGAAATTTATATTTGGTAAAACTTTTAAACTGTGATATTATATTGTATGTATTTTGTTAAATTTGCAAACTGTTATATTTGACAGTAAGTTTTAGCAATTTGCTTGCAAACTTTATATTTTTAGTTTTAAATACAAAATAAGTCAAATATATATATATTTGATTAAACTTTCAAACTGTTATTTTGATATAAATTATGCCATTCTAATTGGCTATATTAAAAAAAAAAGAATAGTATATTTTATAAAACTTACAAACTGTTATATTTTGGACGAACATAGAAATATGTATTATTGATGAAACTGTTATATTTGGCGAAACTTACCTTTATTTGGGGGAACTTACAAACTTTTAGAGTAAGGACTATAAAAATACGCTCTTTATAAACTGTTATATTTGAGCAACTTACCTGTTATATATGAAAATATTCTATTCAGTGATAATTGCTACAAACTGATACGAGAAACATTATCATAAATCTGATTCATACTCTGTTCGATCTGTAAACTGACTCTTTGCTGTAATGCAAATGGTCCGGCCTACCACATATACATGTCTTCATCGACAGCATTTTTAAAGCATACGGAAACGTTCCATCATCGTTCAGAGTTATCTAAGAAGTGCACAACAAACAGGTCTGACAACTTGGCTATACAGATAACAAACACTCGCATATTGATAAAGCGCTGTAACTATTTTAGTTGCAAATTTTATTCGCACCGTTGATTGTGCAGTGTTATCGATTCCAGTTGATTGTGTGAAGAAATCATGGTGTGCGACTCTATGAAGGCCCCAAGCTCCAATTTCCACTCCCACTCTCAGTTCTATTCGCACTCCCACTACCATTTCCACTATCCGTTTCCACAGTTGACTTGATTTCGTTTCGTGCTCAAATATCCTTCGTTATTTTTTGATGCATTTCTAATGTTTGTATAATTGAGTTGGTTGACTTGTTGTCATTGCTGTTGTTGTCGTTGTTGTAGTCATCGTCGATGTCGCCAGAGAGATTGCCATATGTTATCGTTGTTGTTGTTGCCGGGGGGCATCTTTCAAGTCTGTTTGCGTCTGGTTGAAAATAGAATTTGAATTTGAATGTCATAACCTTCACTTGCGTCGCATCAGCGTGCCATCCATTTGTATTAAAATCATAATAGTATATAATAATAATAAAAGGAATATTATTCGCTGCGATGGTCCAATAAGCATTCACCAACTGACAGCGGTTCGACTTATTGCGTGCGAATTTCTCTAATGCCAAACGGGAAGTAGAATCCAAATAATAAAAAAAAAATAAAAATAACAAAAAGAAAGTGTTCTTTCGTTTTATTATGTGGGTGGTGCGCCCCACCCCCCACTTCTATCTTCCTTCCTTCCGCTTATGCCGTGCCATTTGGTTTAAGTATTTTTTGATTAGCCTGCGCCATTGACTTTATCACAGTTTGGACTCGGCCGATATTCTTGATGGCTTCGGCTGCCTAATTGGGCGTTGTGCGCAGGCACATTTTATATTGAATGAGGTGCAGATGGTTCGAATAGCATTCAAGACAGTCGCCGGACGATCGATTGAAGCAATTACTTATCGTTCCCAACAGGGAATGTCCTTCGTGTAATGGCTAGCTTTTAGCCTGCCATAATTTATGACCCGAAATTAAGGGATATTTTGGAACGCAATGCCCTTTAATAAACATTAAACTGCAGTTATAAAGCTGCCAAGGAAAATCATTTCGAATATAATAATAACTGGTATAACAATATTTGATATAATAATTTGGGACACAACAATGATATAAAAATGAGCGCTTAAATAATGATATATTCATTTCTGATAAAACGATTCTGTATTATAATAGTTGCTGGTCTAGCAATTTTATGTATACTCATTTAGGAGCTAAAAATATCTATCTGTGTCTGCTATAAGAAGAATCATTGATATATGTATCAATTCTTGATATAACTCATCCTGGTGTAGCACTGGTTAGTATACAAACTTATTGTTCAGTAACTCCTTATGTCTCCATTTCTGCTATAAGAATTTTTGATTTAACAATACCAATTTAATGTAATTTGCATATAGTTCTTGATATAACAGCTTTAGATATTACAAGCTCTGAAAATGCAATTTCTGTGAATCGGAGCGAAGGGCGAGTACTTCATTTGGAATAACCATACTGTGTATGCATATGCATGTAGGTCTGTATATATATATGTACAAAGGAATACACACATACGAATGCCAGAAATCATATTAAGTAGTTATTGCCTGCTGTTGGCATTGCCAAGCTAAGAGAATTCGCGGAGCCTCAAAGCTGTGCCGCAGTCGAATGCCTGAAAAGCCAAGTTGAAATGCCAAAGAGCTCGACTTTGAAGTGAAATGCACTCACTGAGCGAATGAATATATTGAAATTATTGTGGCTGGCTGACCTTTCGAGTTACGGGCATAGCATGCCCAATTCGAAATGGGAGATTCGTGGCCAATGCCGTTTCTATACTAACTTGGCTAAATTTAGCTCGAATTAATGTGTGTGCTAATCTCCTTTATTTCTATTCTCACTCCTTGGGCCCAATTAGAGCGTTTGTCTGCCTGCCTCTGAGTGAAGACAACAACTAAGACAAAAACAAAAATACCAACAACAACAACAACAAAAATAACTACAACTGCAATCATATTATGACAAGTGGCTAACGAAAAGCCAACACAACCGCAAAGTTTGTTCATTAAATAAGAGCACGCTTCATGCATGCTTAAGCAGGCCGCAAACAAAAAAAAAAAAAAAAAAAAAAAGCAACAAAAATAAAGCAAAAATATAATAACGAAACAAGAAAAATGTACATAAAAACAAGCAAAAGAACCGAACCCGAACCTCAGCCCCAAGCCCCAAGCCCCGAACCCCCAAACCCAAAACGAAGTCCAAGTCCAATTCAGAGTCGATCCCAAAGCTCACTAACGGAATGACGCGAAGAGCAGCAAACAACAAGCAGTTACAATTACAGTTACTACTGGTCATTGCTGCTAATAAACAACTGCAAGTGCTGCATACCCTATACATTAGGCATGTTAGGCATATTCGGTGCTGTGGCTATAGTGAAAAGATTCTATGTCACTTACATAGAAAAAGTAAGCATGCCATCATTATAGAGTGCTTGTTATTATATGAATATATCTATAACTATAACTATATATATCGATATAACTATATCGATGACTATAAGCCAAACCTATCGTCAGCGGCAACTATGCAATTAATTATCGATCATATGGTCTATCCATGCCATCTTTAGCGATTCTCGATTTATCAGCCATTTGTGGATCTTTTTTATATGAAATTCATCATTTTCAGTTGGAGTTTTTTTTATTCAAATTCTTCTATCTATATTAATGCAAATTGATTGATCTTCCTGATTATCCACATTCATATATATTTATCGATTGATTTATCGTTATTGAATTTATTGAAGAGGTCTAACGTCTATTATCCATTTTAATACATATGTATCGATACTGTGTTCGTCGTTTAAAGATCGTTCTGACTAACTGACTTTCGCGATTATCCACACTTATATATTTATCGATTGTGGATTTATCGTTAATTTACTATTTATTCAGCTATATACCAAGTTGGATGTCTTTGTTTTTTTTTTCTTAAGGGTATCGAGTATTTCGATATCTTAATTTGTAGTTCTCTCAGCGCATTCACTGGGCATATCCTGGATCGCCTACGCCCCACCGACTGGCCGCACGAACTTGCTTAATTATCATTTCGCCAACAAAATTCAAGTGGATTATGCGGGCCAGCGGGGGTGGGCGGTGCGATTGTTGTTATGAGTGGGCGTTTGGGCCTTCTCTATATGTGATGTTACACGATATGACACTATAATTTACACCAGCCGACAGTCCAGGCGCCACGCCTGCTTGCCGCCCACTGCTGCCTGAACATTGCCACCTCTTCCCACCTTGTTTTTCTTTCTTCTCTTTTCGTTTTTCGTTTTTGCTTTTGCTTTTGTACTTTGTCACATTGCGTGCACTTGGCAAATAAAAATGAAAAAAAAAAAAAAAAAAACACACACACACACACACGTGTACAAATAAAAAAATGAGAAATGCCAGCGGAGCAAAATGTTTGTGGCTAATGACAAGTGAGTGTATGTGAGTGTGTGTGTGTTTGTGTGTGGGCGTTGCCAAAAGGATACTTGAGAGCTTAACGGCGCTGTCGACCAATTTTGAAGGTCGCAACTTTGATGAGGCCAGAGACAAGCGACAGCAACTGTCGACCCACCGACCGCCTGACCATTTGACCCCAAAAATGTAATTTCTTTGAGCAGCACTCCCAATCTGTACACACCACACACACACACACCACACACACACGCACATGTAATAATACATTTGACCTTTTGACTTAGTTTTTCTTACATTATTTCTGAATTTTTCTAAGTTTTTCTCACAATATTTTTACATTTTGTACATTTGTGTGTGTGTGTGTATGTGCGTGTGTTTTACTTAACAAGTACAATACTTGAATCCAGTTTGTTGTTTTTATTGTTGTCCTGTTCTTGCCGTGGGTCAGTTAGTTAAAGCTTATTTTGTGAGAATAATAGCCCAACCCCGGGTCTTGGGCCATAATCGTAAGGCGCTTAAACGACTCAAAGCGAAACTTCGGTTGGGGGCGGCCAAAAGACGATAACTGTCTGCCAATTTATTTAAATTACCAAACATACTCTTGGTATATATATGTTGCTACACTATATACATACATATATATACGTATATTACATAGGTGTAAAGGGAAATAATAGAATAATCATTTTAGGCAAAGCGAGTAGAGTAAGACTTATCGATAGTAACGATAATAAATGCGGACATATGATCATGCAAGAGAGGACGAATTTGGTCGGCAACTTTTGTCAAAAGCTATCGATAACTAGCATAGAAGAAAAATCAAAAATAAAAAATTAATTATGAGTAAATGTTATCGATAGCAGTCAAAGTAATGCTTATCGACCTCAGGTTTAGAAATCAAATTATGCGGAACAGAAACGATAGTACAATAGAAATTAGAGAGTATAACATTATGATTAACTATCGATACTTAAGTATAGCGCCATTGGTATTTAAGGAGAATGTCATCAAGACTAGATGAAGAGACTGTAATGGAAAAAGAGAAGTCACTAAAAATGATCGATAACAATGTGATAACAATTTAATTAGACTCAAATTATTCTGAATTTTATATAGAAAATATTATTCGAGATAAAAACAGAAATTTCAATGTTAATATCTCTGCAAAATATTGGCGAAATTTGTGCAAAATAAATTTGCCAAGCTTTGCTTCATTTTCTTCTATTTTCAATTTGAGCGAAAATTGATGACCAAGGTGGCGCCCTCTGCTGGCAGCTAGGGCAAACACGAGTAGAGATTTTTGTGTGCTTCGCACCTGCTGGCGACAACAGCAGCAACAGCAGCAGCAGCAGCAACAGCGCAGTTAACGCCTTTGTGGCTTTGACGTCACAGCGCAAATTGCGTGTGTGGTTATGTGAGGGTGTGTGTGCTCGTGTGTGTGGTTGGGCATGTGTGTGTGTGTGTGTGTGTGTGCTTGCCATGATTTATGATGCACTCACACTGCAATTGAGCGTTACGTGAAAGGAAACGTAGTTCCCTTAGCTGCTGCTATTGGACTATTCTTTCCACTTCTAATTGCTGACATGCCAAGCGCTTTGCCCATTGCCCCGTTGCCCCGTTGCCCTGATACCCATCGCCTGTCGCCCATTGCATACTTTAGTGCGCATGCAATTTTAATGCCGTCGCCAGCATGTCCTGCCGCTGCCCATCCCAGTTGTCCCTTTGCAAATTTCATGAGCAGCAAAAATATAAATCAACAAAGTTGCCTTCACGCAAAGCAAAGCAAAGCAAAGCAAAGTAGAGTAGAGTAGAGCAAACCAATGCAGAGACGACGCATCGTCTTCCCAGCTGGCTTCATATGGGGTCAACTTTGGTATGCTGCGGCAGAAGTGGGCGTGCCAGTGGGTGGCAGCAGTTGCTGCTGCTACATAAAAGATGACACGTTGCGCTATTTGCCATCAATGACTTTGTTCGCACCCGTAAGAAGCTTACGCAAAAGGAAGAAGAAGCAGCAATAGCAAAAGAAAACTTAGCTAGAGTCCAAATCGATTGCCTTAGTCGTGAGTCCTTGACTTTAGATTGCACTCGCACTATAATTGACTCGATTGTGCACTCTTAACAGTTGCAAAAAGCCAACTAAATTGCCATCTGAACGATTCGATTCGATTGCCTTTGTCAATTCCATTTCCTTTTGATGAGAAATTCAAATGAAATCTTTGATACTTTGATTTTCCTTCACTTCACTTCACTTCACTTCACGCTTTGCTCTCGGCTTCGCCCATTCACTCAACTCTTAAAGTATTCATTTGCATTCGATTCCTGTTTGTCAAACCAACTGACCAACTGACCAACTGTGCTGCGCGCACGTGGCCCAAATGGCCTGCTGACCCTTATTTTGAGGCATATTTTGGACATATTTTTAAGCACACAAGTTCCGCCCGCAGACGAGCCCCACCAAATGAAAGGAATGCTGAAAAAAAAAGAATGACTAAAAAAAAAAATAAAAATAAAAAATAGAATAGAACAGCGAAAAAAAAAAAAGAATTGTGAAGGCAACGCCTTGACCTTTGGCACATCCCATGAATTTAGCTAAAGGTGCAGTCGGGCTGGTGGGCGTGGCCCGGTTGTGTACTGTACGTCTCCCACCAACGTAATGGCTTCCTGTGGCTGCAAAATTTGCTGAGCTTGGGCCACGGAGGCAAGGGGTGGCTAGGTGGCTGGCTGGTTGGCTGGCTGGTTGGTTGGTTATTTAAAGGTGCTCGTTGCTCGTTGTTGAAACTTTCGCAACACCTGACCCAACAGCAGCGAATGCTATGGTTGCTTGTTGTTGTCATTGTTGTTGCGGCAGCACACGCTTTCATAATGACGCAAAAAACAATAGAACCGCAAGGAATAGACGAGAGTGGGCCAGAAATTCGAATAGTAAGCATTTAATGTCGACGTCATTCCAAGACCACGTTACACTTGGCTTGAGGTGTATCAAATTTACGCCCTCAAGATGCGCTGCCCGATCAATTTAAGGAGAACTGTTGGATGAATCACAGGAGACAAAGAAAATGAAGATAATATTTAAGAATATATCATATAGAGTCAATGGGTAGTTAGGGTATTTCCACGTCGATTCACTAATTGTTGCATTTCTGTTTACTCATTCTGGTTTTAGCTTTGTTGCTATTGTTGTAAATAATTTATGGAAAGTGACCTGGCAAAGTTATTATTGTTGCAACAGCTATTGCTATTGTTGGAGTTGATGTTGTTGTCGTTGTTGTTGTTGTGGCTCGTGACACGGATTTTAAGCGACATTGGCTGCGGTCTTTAAGGTGTTAGGTTCACAGTGAAGTGCCACAAGTCCTCTAATCCAAGGTTGAGACCTGGTTTAGGTCTAATGCAGCCCAATGAGCGATACGGTAACAAATAGAAGAAGCAAGCATACAACAAAGGCAACAACAACAACAACAACAGCAATAACAATAACAACATTCAAGGCAACTTGTAAATAAATAAAATCGAAAATTACGTCAATGGGCAAACGGGATGGCGCGTCTAGTTGGACAGACGCAATGGGACGCAAAGTCCATGGCAGCGACGGGGCATTGCGGAAGGAGGCGACAAGGAGGGGACAAAGGGACAAGCGACGACAAGGTCTCTAGCGTTATTATTAATTAACAAATAGGCCATGCAAATATTTGAACAACTGCAACTCAAACTTTCCAAAAGGGGTTGCAGAAAGACAGCTGAAAGAACGAATGAAAAGATCCCCGAGTGAGACAACTGCTTTATAATTAATACATGAAATGTGTAAGATAAAATAGAGTCTACGAACAAAATTGTTGTGTGCTAAAACTGTTATACGCTGCTGTTTGAGTTGTAGAATTTTGGCCAGTTTACATATATCTAGAAAATTATAACAGTGCAAGGGCATGCAATTCCAATAAAATTTATCCACGTCAGCTGTGGAATTACTTCTCGCTATTTCAATTTTAATTTCAATTTCTTTTTCCTATTCTATTGTACTACAAATATGCCAGAGTCTTCGACAACATTTTTGATACCCATTAAATGTGTTGAAAATGGCATTTTTGGGGTATATTAGCTTTGTGCAAATGTATGTAACAGTTTGGAGCACACGTGACAGAGTCACGATCAAGTCTTGCTTTTATGGTAATAGCTTATATCATTTTCTTATCGATAATAATCGATAATATGATTTCGTTCTTTAGACGTAGCTTTAATACTAGAGATAGCTAGGAACTATTTCACATCTGCTGTGTTTTTTCCCTATGATGCATTTCACGTTCAGTAATTTTCTTCAGAACACAATAAGTGCCCGCTGTAAAGTCGAATTTAGAATTGATCTGGGTATTTCCAAGTCGTGCAATCTCGACCTGTTCTTGTCGAATATTTGCGGCAATTTCACTTTCAAGATATTAAGTAACACCGTCTTGCTTTGCAAATAAAACTTACCTAGTAATTTATGTAATATTGCAACAAAATTCTAAGAAATATGGCGAGCTTGCATCCAAGAATTTTTTTTGCAGCTACAGGAATTTGTTTTTTGTTTTTTAATACCCTAAATCCATTGAAGATGGTATTTCGGGACATAGTAGTTTTCTTAAGAAGTATGTAACGAGCAGGTTGTAGCGTTACAGCTTCCATAAAGTATCTACATACATATATATGTATATTCTTGATCAAAACGACAAAACCGATTTAGATGTGAAAGCGTGGATCTCAGAATCTATATGAGTTAAAGGCTTGAAACTTGTTTTTGGATCCAAATATCGTGTTCGTTTCCAAAAAATCGATAACTATTTGCGTTTTAGTGTTATCGCCATTAGTAAATTATACAATTTCGACTTTTCAGATTATCACGTAGTCTCGACTGACGTACTCTTACCTGTTATTATAATGAATCCTTTGGGAATGTAGTTAAGTTCTGTGAAGCTTATAAGACTTAGCAACATATTATAGTTTCTATGTAGGATATTCGATAGTCTGGAAATGTTATCTACAAGAGATATGGCAACGCTGCTGCTTGTCATGCTTGATAATTGACTCATCTTTTAATTGAATATTTGTTTATCAATTTTTATTTGAGCATTTATAAACGAAATGAAAATAAAACAACACAAATATAGATCAATTCGCTTCGGCCAGTCAATATAGAGCCGTAGATAAACGATATATGTGAAAGATGACAAATGGCTTGGATGACAACGAGTGGAACGGATCGCCAAAAGGCAAAAACCTAGAACCCATCAGAAGACGAATCATTATGCTGGCTAGCTGCCGTTGGCCTCGTCAATGTGGGGAATGGAATATAATTTTGTATTTTTTTAATTTGATTTTCTTTAAGGTCGTTGCGTTGTGTTTGTTTCAATGATTGGCGATAAGATAAGTGAGAAGCGTTGAATAAGCTAAGAACATGCCAAAAACGAATGCTCGAATAACCAAATAGCCGAATGGTCGAGCTAGTCGAGCAGTCGAGCAGTCGAGCAGTCGAGCAGTTGAATGCTTGAATATGAATCAGCATGCGACTTGGCAAAGCTGGCGTCGATCCAAAGAGGTGCCAGCCATGTGGAGTGTGAATATAGGGTGCTGGGTAGCTGTGCGGCAAGGGGTTGCTGCACTGGCTAGCTGTGTGTGTGTGTGCTGGCTGCCAAATTGTGCCTGAGTGGGAGAGAGTCATTCGCAAAAGCTTCCGTGTAGTCGTTGCGCTTGCTCCTCCAAAAAAAAAAAAAAAAGCGAATAACAATGACTACAACAACAACAACAAGAACAAGAGCAGCAGCAAAGCTACAAGCCGCTAATTAAGCAAAGACCCCAAGTAAATAAATTGGAATTTGGACTCTGAGCGCGGCAGCTGGAACAACAGCAGACGCGATATACAAGATATATATATATATATATAGTATATCCATATACTAGATGTGGATTGATCAATAAATGCTGTATATATCTAGATCTACATATATATAGTAAATAGCTGCAGCTAGAAGGCGCTAAGCATTCGCTGAGTGCAAATCGATCGCTGGGCAGGCGGATAATGACAGTACGCAAAGGCGGCTTATGGCAGCTGCCTCTGGGGTGCTTGCAATTGTCGTGGTGTGTGTGTGTGTGTGCGTGTGTGCGTGTGTGTGGTGAGTTGGGATTTCTGACGTGCAGGGCGGCCATTTTTCTCTCTGTGCTGGTTGGTTTTCTTTTTCTTTCTTTTGCGCTCACAAATGGCATTCGTATTATTAGCTACTGCTTGTGGCGCTTGCTAAAGTAGTTTTTTTTTTGTCAGTTTTTTGCATTTGCCTTCGGCTTTAAGTTCTCTATTTTTTTGTTGGTTTTTTGTTTCTTTCCATTTTGCCATTTTTCATTTTGCCAGTTGCCAGTTGGGAATTAACAAGAAAACCTAAAGGAAAAACAGCAGCAGCCAAAACAACAACAACAACAACAACAATGAACGACTAGTGCTAAAAATAAATGTTTATTTTATAAGATTTAGCGTTGTTGTTGCTGCTGTTGTTGTTGTTGTTGTTGCACGCGCTGCCTTCAAGACTGTCATTGTTTTCTAGCAAGAGCAGAGCGAAGCGACGCAGGCAGCAGGCATACAAAGAGGGCGTGGTAGGGCAAATGTTGGCAGTAGCATATAGTTAGGAAAGAGAAGGGAAGGCAGCGGTTGGGATAAAGAGAAACAAATTGAGAGAGGAAAAACCTGCACTCGACCTAGACAGTGAAATTTTAAATATATAACTATGCAGCATGAATATTTATAAATATATATTATGATATGGGAGAAGCAATAGATGATAAGCTAAGAGAAAGTAAAAGCAATTAGCCAAAGATAAAAGTTATGAAAAAATTATATATCATCTGTAGTTGATGGTGCTATAGCCATCTATGCTGTGATGATTTTTGTTGTTGATATTTTTGAAAATATATTTTACCCAATTTGAATATTTTTCTTACAAATAAACATCTCGTTGCCTAAAAATAAATTTCCTTTATTGTCATGGCCACGGCGTGTAATAAGAGCATAGAACGTACGCTTTTTTTACATGCCCATCGAAAGTTTTGTGCGTTGAGGACGATCGCAAATTCCATGTTCTCGTGCCGAGACAACAGTAATGAGACTGACATTCGCAGAGCCTAAGGGGAACTGAAGTGAACAGCTACTAGAGAATATCTATTGAAATAGCATCATCAATAACAATATTAAAATGTATTGTAAATGGTAAATTATTAGAAAAGCAGAGATAATGGAAGATATTTTTAGTGATATATATATATATATACAGAAACGAAAACCTTGTGCAACTGTAAGCATATGTAGAGAAATGTTGTAAAAATATGCCTATATCGTAGAGTGATCTAATAGATCTACATAAATATTTTTATAATATAATATCTCTATCTATAACAACTTTACTGTCGATGATTCCAACTCTAATGCTTATGGAAATACTTGTAAGTAGAGCTAACTTAGTCAGTACACTAAGTAGATCTTTGAGCTATGCGCCAAGTGATATCAGCATCGAATAGAATCTATCGATTAATGGCAATAAATATTCATCGATACAATTTATGCTGCTCTGCTAGCAAGTAATACTGTTAATTTGTGGTTTTCGTTGAAACATTCACACAATTTTCTTCAAGTTACTATATTTCCACCACTTTGTTAATTGTGATCAAATCAGTTGTAATGGTTTGAACTACACACTCGATGACGATCTACGACCTCTCTGCTTCAGTTCAATTGCGATGTACATGACACCAATATAGTATATTGAATATATTTTGTTTATCTATGGCACTATGGCACTTTGATCTACAGCAATCTGTAATATTTCACCAGAATATATGTATGCCAATTGACAAGTTCAAAGTTTGGGCAATTCGCATGACCTTATCAGGGGATATCAGATTGAGATCTGTTCGAAAACAACTTTATAGGCAATCAGGTGAAATTGTATTTGCTTCTATGTATGTTGTTAGATGTTCGTGTTGTTGTTGTAGTTGTTGTTGCTGTTGCTGTTGCTGTCGGGTGCTTGTAGCAGCAACATTATTTATTTATTTCTTGCCGCTGTTTGTTTCTGATTTGTTTGTTTGCGTTGCTTTTCCTCGTCGTCGTCGTCGTCGTCGTCGTCGCTATAGTTGCGCTGCTTGCCAAGGCAGAAATTGATTTTTATAAATAGCGCGCATACGCAACGTGGCACGCACTGAAGTAGAAAGCACATTGGCTGTCTCTCTGCTTGCCAGCGCATGTGTCTTTCTGTTTGCCTTCCTTTACTTTCGCCTGTCAACAGATTCGACTGCGAGGGGAGGCGGATAATGGGCGCTTTGCCGTAATTGGGAGGGTAGCACTACCAACAGCAACAGCAGCAGCAGCTGCTGCTGATGCCACAATAGATCGCATCGACTGCTGCAACACATTTTGCCATGGATGGGATTTTTGCCATCGAAATGGCGAACGCCAGCAGGAATCAGCGACTCGGAATTGCTTTGATTCGCTTTGTTATTCTGTTTGCCAAGCAATCGCTAACCAATCGCTGCAGATGCAATATATGCTCGAAACTCTTTGCATAATCAAACAATTTCAGTGCCAGTCTCTCTCTCTCTGTGTGTGTGTGTGTGTGTGTATTTGTGTTAGTGTGCGTGTGCATGTGCGTGCGCTACACTTAACATGTGGCCCTCTTATGAAATTCTCGCTAACAAATCTAAGAGCAGCAAGAAAAAAAAGTCTTTCAAATGCATTACGACACAAATACTCTAACTAAAACAAATTTGAAATAATTTGATATATTTGAATAATTTTACCAGGATATAGTTGCTTATATCTATGCGCATATGACTCACATTGTTAGTTGCATGTATGTAAATTAAAATTCCAAAAAATTATTTACATGTCATACACTGCGTATGAGTAATATATGAGTACGTTTTCGTGTTGTACAAGCTTTGATTATAATAAAAAATGCGGTTAATTAAATGGAGAATGCTTGCTTAATCGAAATGAAAGCAACATTTGCCTTCTGCTTCATAAATATCAGAGAATTTCAATTTAATATTGGCCTTATTCATTTCATTGATGTAAGTGAAAATCGAGCATGGGGGGAACGTAACTCTAGCTCTTGTAGCTCCAATTTCAACTGCTGCTCCTACAAATCCACTTCAAGTGCAGCGCTTGTTATTAATGTTTATTAGCTGTACGAGTGCTATTTAGTTCTTAAATTACTATTAAATTGTTGTTCATATTTATTAGCTGTAAGTTTGTTTTGATATACAATTTCTGTGTATCAATTATATTCTTATATTACTTACATTATTGTTAATATTTATATGCTTTTGTTTTTGCCCCAAGTCTGTGTGCTTTCAGCATTTGATATTGGCAATTTTTGGCGAAATCTTTTCGAAGTATGCAGTCGATTTAATTGCCTGTGGTTAATCGACGTTGCCAAGTGCCTAGACTTGGCCCTAACCGCAATGGGCTTAAATCACACAATCTTGGTCAATCAATTAACTGAAGAATTGTGTGAAGTTTGCTCAAACAAGTTTATTTAAGTAAATCAATTGCGTACGATTAGTTTGACGAACAGAATCATATTTTCAATTAAAATGAATTGCAACAATTCGCCGAGCATTGGCTCTGATCAAAGTCTTAAAATGGAATACCCGTTCACATTCTTATTTTTGGCATCACAAAATGCGAATATGCCCGATTGTGGCAGTGTATTAATTGAATTGTGTGTGTTGCCAGGCCAGCGAACAGCACAGCATTCGCCTGGCGTTTGTTTGGATTTCATTATTTTTGGTTTGAATTTTGTTGTTTTTTTGTTGTATTTTTTTTTTGGTTTTTTTTTTTTTATTTTGTTGCTTTAATTCGATTTTATAGACAATTTGGTTTATAATCGAATTTAGCTTCGTTTTCACTTTGGCTTTTGCACAATGTTAATTGCACAATGTTTATTTTATGGCTCCATTAAGCATTTCCAATGCACACACACACGCACACGCATACGCAGACACACACACATACACATACGCTTGTGTATATTTAAATAAGAAGACATTGCGTATACGCCGCGTGCAATTGCATTGAGCAATTTCTTGCCTCTCTCAGCACAGCAACAACCCCCCCCCCACCTCCTCCTCCACCCACTCGTTGCACTCATGTGCCTGTCATGTAAATGCCGTTATAATCAGCGCTAATGTGCTTAAATGAGGGCTGGGCCATTGGGCATTGGGTGTCATGGTACAGTCGCCTTTGTGGTGGTGCTGCCGTCACGTGTCCAAGTGGCGATTTTTTTTAAAAGCAAATTTCGAGCGCCTATAACCAGCGGTGGTGCGCCCTTTGCCCGGCTCAGTTTAGCCTTCCGCTCAACTGGGTCAATGGAAAACGGAAGCATTTACAAATATGTTTTCGCCCACGTGGCGATTTCGTTGCCGTTGCCACTGCCGCTGCCTCTTGGCTGCAATCATTTTGGGCAATTTTCTTGGCATTCCGTTGCAACGAATGGGAACAATGATGATGCCCACAGCCCGATTCGCAGTTGCATGAAATGCCTATGGGGCATGCAAAGTAGATGCAAAACAAACAAATACGATTTCCATTCTCGTTCGCATTCTGATTGAGCTTACAGAGCATGCATTTGGTGTGTTTATTGCATTGCACTTGGTTTATTAGAAACTTAACCGATTCGTTAGCTGGCTGACTGAAATGCTATAAATATGAAAATTACCGTTAGGAAACACTTAACGGTTAACCGATTTGCTTCATTTGGCGCACTTAAAAGCCAAGTTTACAGCATTTTGTTTGCTATTTTAGCCAAGCGCTGTTCACTTTTTATTTGTATTTATTTTTTTATTTATTATTTTTCTTTCTTTTTATAACTGTATCGGGGTTATGTCAAAACTTTGCCAATTTCGCTCCCATTTCATTGATTTAGTTTCAAAAAGTTTTGGCGTCTTTGGCCAACCGATTCACCTGCTTTCTGCCCCGCACCATCGCACCGCCATCCCGCAGTGATGCAGTGGTGCTTCAGGCATAGCCGCCTGCCAAGTGGGTCAATGCAAAACGGAAGCATTTTCGAGCAAGTGAAATATGCATTGCCTAGTTTCAGGCAACGACAAGAATTTAAAATGGAATTCTCTTGCACTTCTTGTCCTTAATCAACGTGCGCTGGCCTAGCCTGCCCTGGCCCACAGGCGTTTGGGCTCTAGCCTTGTGGTTGCTGGTTGCAGCTGCTATTGTTGTTGCTTTTGCTGTGGCTGTGGCTGTGGCTGTGGCTGTGGTTGAGGTTGTTATCTTTGCTTCATTCGGCGCAATTTCAACTTAAGCACGCAATGGCCCGCCAGCGGGCAGGGCGTGGCAATTAATGACAATAGTGGCATGCAAATTGTTGCCTCGGCAAAGGAATAGAAGCAGAAGCAGAAGCAGCAGCAGCAGCAGCAGCAGCAGCAACAGCAATAACAACAACATTTCGACATTGAACCCTGTAATCAAACACTCTAATTGCCAGCAGGCGGCGACGGCTTATCGATTGACCAAACGAAGGTCAGAGCGACTTCGATCTTGAAGGAGGAGTGGCAAGTGGAGTGTGGAGTGTGGAGTGTGGAGCAGGGCGCTGGCCCAAAGTGCACAATGTGGGTCAATGTGGTTGCGGCTGATTTAACGCACTTTCGCCTGCTGTTAGGCCACACACACACACACACACACACACACACACGCATGCACACTGTGTGCGTGTGTTTGCTTTACATGCTGACCAAAATGTTAATTAAATTTGTAGGCAAGCGTTTGCATATTTTCGATACGCAGAGCAGCGCAGCGCAGGGCAGCTGATTGCTTGATGGCAAAGTTTTTTGCCAACTGCGCAGTTCTTGAGGCATCGGTCAACAGATTCGATTTTAAATTCAAATAGAAACCCAATTGACCCTTGAGTGTGTGTGTATGTGTGTGTTTGTATGTGTTTGTGTGTGGTATAAACTGCTCCGCTTGCTTGGCTAAATGCATTGCTCTAACTGCAAACTTTGAGAACGTCGCTCAACTTTAGTTAGTGATAATTATTTTCCTGGCAATTGCGTTACTTTTGCGCTTCAGTTCACCTTCATCCCCTGCCATCTCCCCCTTTGTCAGCTTGCTGCAGTGCATTAAGTTTAACCGCTGCCAAGTGGTTTTCTACAGTCTAATGCAAAATGTGCTGTTGGTAGTTGTTAGAGCCGGAGCTCAACTAATGCACTTTGTAATGCTTTTGTGTTAATTCATTTGCCGAACGAAGTTCACTTAGCTTTGTGCATAGTCCAGAAGCTGACAGCACGCACTTAAGTAAGCCAGCTGAAAAGGACTCGCAACTAGAAGACCCACATAAGAGGATTATGCTCACTGAAGTTTTTAGTAATTGCATCAATATACTATATATTAAATGTACACAGATTTAAGAGCAATCTGAAATTGATTTCTATTTACCAAATCCTGCTTCTTAGTAACGAAAGCAAAGGCAAAGTTTTGAAATGGGCGTGACTTTTTGTCCTTAGATTTGGCCAGTTTTTCATAATTTATTTAAAAGTCGAGCCGAACTGACTGCATTATACACGTTCATGGACTAGAAACATTTGACACGACTTCATTGCAAAAATCATACTATTTACATGGAATTTTTGGGAAGAAACAAAATTTGTTAATGAACTAAATATATTTTACTTTATTTTAATTTTTAAATAAGTAAAAAAATGAAAAAAATTAATGAATTGAAGAATTGAAGAAATAAAATAAACAAGTAAGAGTGCTCTAGTCGAGATTGCACGACAAGGAGATACCCTGAACCCTCCAAGCTGATATTCTAATCATTCTGCAGTTCTTTTATGCACACATACATATGCATCCACACGCACGCATACGCATAAGCATAAACGCTCTGCTAACTGCGCAGTAAGCAGCGACTGCGCTTGGGCTGCGCTGCAGTGTGGGCAATATTATGAGAATTTATTTGTTGAACAATTTCGTTTGTAGACATACAATCGTAATGAAATTTTCAGAAATATTATTATTTGTGTGTGTGTGTGTGTGTGTATATATTCCAAAGCACAAGTCTCTAGTACTTGAAGTACTTTTGGTACGAATTGGGGGTGAAGGGGGCGTGGTATCAAAAATCTGTAGTTTACAAAATCTGTGTATGTACCAAATGTATATATACAGATACATGATTATGCATACCAAATTGCAGCTCTCTAGCTCTTATAACTTCTGAGATCCTTTTGCTCATACGGACGGACGGACAGACGGACAGGGCTATATCGACTCAGCTCGTCGCCCTGATCAAGAAATATATATATATATATATATATATAACAGAGGATGCATTACACAAAACCAATATACTCTGCGCGCCTTGCAAACGAGTATCAAAATAGTTTGCAGCAATTAGGCAGCCAGCGTGTTTGCACAGCCTCTGCTCTGCTGCCTGGCTGAGTTGCGTCTTGTTTGCTGCTATCAACTGTTTGCGCCTCGTTTGCATAGAGGAAATGCTCAGCTTTAAGTTTGCATCCTTAGCGCCGTTCTGCCTTATCTCTGCGTTCATTTGAAAAGGCTTTTCACTTAATTTGCTTTTGCAGTGTTTCGTTGCATGACGTTCCATCTGCTAAAGGCTTGTCGCAACAACCGCCCCTCACCTCCCCACCTTTCATTTCGGCGGAGGTGAGGGGTCTTATGTACGTTGCGTCCTGTTTTGCCGTCCTTTAAATGGCTTTCACATTTCTGCGCTGGCCTCACGGAAGTTGGCTTTGAAGTTTGCCCAGGCGATGTTTAACTTCTGCCAGCGCCTGCTCCAGTTAAGCCGACTTTTATTTTTTTTTTCCCCCATCCTCCAACTATCTTCGCCGTAGTCAAGCCATACCCCCTGCAAGGACCATACACTCTCTCTCTCCGTCTATGTCTCTGCATCTGCATCTGCATCTGTCTCTGGCTTGAAGAGTTGTCGAGTAATCGGGTCATGAAATGGCAGGCACATTTTTCATTAAGTGAAAAGTGCGAGGCGTCTCTCCTCATCTTATTTACAATAGCCTGTCAAAAGGGCTTTCATCTCGAGCAAGAAAAAAAATACACACACACACACACACAAAAATAGAAAGAAAACCCCATCAAAAACACTCACACGCACTCGCACGCCCACGCTGACTATACAAAACGAAACAATTTTTGCATATCTAAAACTACTCGACAAACTAACTATGTGTGTGAGAGGCTTGGGAAGAAGAGTATTAGCAAAGTCTTTAGGCAATATTTAAGGATGATGTTTGTATAGAGTAGACGCAAGAGTATTAGATATATATGTATTTATATACATATATTTGTCTTCTCTGGATATGTTTATATTGGAAATTGTATTTTAGGGCATAGTGGCTTTGGGAAGCTGTATGTAACAGAGATATACGCGGCGTGGCAAAACGAATAAAGATCAGGAGGACGAGCTGCGTCCATAGAGCCATGTTTGTCCTTGTGATATATATACTCTTGTATGCCATCGTTATATGGTATTATCAGCATTTTTCTATCGATAATTCATTATTATCGATAAAAGTCGATAGCTTGCCTACGTGATTAGACATAGCCTACGTAGCTGCCGTAAAAGCTAGAGACTTCAGATCCCCTTCTCACTGAAAGCAATGCATTGATTTGGTATAAAAAGTATTTTCGATAATCTATATCAGGACTTCCCCTACTCAAGACTAAAGTGAAAGACGGGATCAGGATCAGGATCAGGATATCTGCTGGTCGAGTACTCCCGAATAGAGCTTTCTCACTTCTAACAGACATATGGGGGTTTGAAGTCTTTGCCATTAGATCTAACCCAAAGCACATATTCAAATCAATATCGAGTATAGTCTAATTAGCGTGTAGCGTATTCGAATTGGCCTGCCTCTGTTTCTCCTTTCTTTCGCTTATCACTTCATGCAACTAAACGGCTGTGTGTTGCATAATTTGAAGCGTTGCGAATTAGTTGAGCTATCATCAGCTGCATCAGCGCGTCAGTCTCGTCTAGGCTGCAGGACGTGGCACGTGTAATATCTTTTACATTTTTAATTTGCGTTTGGTAGGGGACGTGTATGAGAACGGGGACAGGGACGGGTACGGGTGCGGGGATGGGGATGGGGATGAGCAAAATGTTAATCATGATGAACCAGTTAGACACACACAGAGACAGAGGGAAATGAGCTGGAGCTGGGGCGATGACTGACTGCGTGCGTGTGTGGATGGATGTGGGTGGGCGTGGCACGTGCTCTGCATCGTCATCTCTCATGTAAAATGCATGAAAAACAAACACGCGCGTCTTTTTTGCCTTACGCATAACAGTTCTTCCTCTTATGCATATACATTATTTTTTTTATACTTTGTTTTCATTTTTATGTGAGCCTAAGCCGGGGACCAAACCCTACGCCCCTCTATCGTGTGTGCCATATGTCTGTCTTATGTTGACAACTGTCTATTCTGCTCGTTGGCGCCCGGGAGGGGAGGGGGGGGAATGATACGTTGGTGGGATACTGCTGTTGGTTTGTTGCACCGCGCAAATTTGCATAGAGAAACGAATGAAAAAAGTCTCTCTCACTCTCTCTCTCTCACTCACTCGCTCTATCTCCCACTCACTCACTCTCACTCACTCACTCACTCTCACTCACTCACTCACTCTCACTTTCTCTCACTCACTCTCACTTTCTCTCACTCACTCACTCTCTCTCTCTCTGTCTCTCTCTCTCTCTCTCTCTCTCTCTCTCTCCCTCTCTCTCTCTATCATTCTCTCTCATTCTACTTTTCCTTCTAATTCTCCCTTTCCTTGGCCTCTCCTTATTCTTCTAATTCTTGCTTTCCTTGTCCTCTACTTCTTCTTCTTATTTTCGTTTTTCTCCTGATCCTAGCCCTTGTTCTCTCCTTATTGTTCTTCTCCTTCGCCTTGTTCTCGCCCTCTTCTTCTCCTGTTCCTTTTTCTTCTTCTTGACCTCTTCTTCTTTTCCTTATTTTCCTTCTACTCACTCATTTTCTCTTTCTGAATTTCAACTCCTTCTCTAATTGATCTATGAATAGCATATGCTATTCTCCAGAAATGAAATATAACAGTATAACACAATTTAACAAACTTGTATCAGGTACAAAATAATATGGTAGCAGGGCTAATAGAGATATAGTCCATTCTACTAATTCTTACACTCAGATTACAGCATAAATAGTTTAGTATTTCATTCCGAAGAAGTCACGCTTTAAGAATTTGTGACTTTATGCAAACACAAGCGCACACACTCACAGTTGGAAAAGACAAAAGTGGAGCAGCTGTTGCATAATTTATGCGAGATGCCAGCCTACTCGACAGTCACTCGATAGTCCTCCAGCTCGCAGATTTGGCGTCGAGTTATGCAGCACCCAAAAGTATACAGCAGCTGTTCGGCGCTATGCTGCCTGGACAGACAGCCAGACGAATGAGTAGACTGGCAGGAGTCGCACAGCTAAGCGAATCTTATGTGCTGGCAGAATGAAACCTTTGCTGTGCATAATTTAGTGCTTGGCTTAGCTCGGAATGTGTTGCAGCAACAACAGCAATAGCAACAGCCAGAACAACAAGGACAAAAAACATCTACTGCCAGATTGAGTAATTCAGTGGGTGTGTGGCATAAAGTAGTTTAAGAGCTGACACTTCAGACACCCGGAAATAATAATAAAGAAAACAAACGCAACCAGAATGCAGATGAGGACGATGACTTGGGCATGCAAATGATAGAGTAGATGACAGGCTGGTGCGAACACAGAGATTAAAATGCAATCGGGCAGACAACAAACCGGAAGTGTTTATAGCGCAAATCCTCTGGGAATGTAAATACAATTTGAGTTTCTTTTAAGGTGTGAAATGAAATAAGAAGACGAAATTCCGACAAGTGGACCGATTCTATTTAGCATGTGCTGAGAGGAAAAGGCTTCACAAATTCGTTATCCACTTTATATCGATAAATATTTTTTAAATGTTAAAAGTTATATATGGATATGCATATATGTATGTATGTTGTATTAACTATTGTATATTGTATATATTCATTTAAAATTTGGACAGAATAATTATAGTAATAATAAAAAATAAATAAATAAATAAACTGTTATACAGATGTTGCCTTCAGATATGAAAGGTACAGAGACTTGGTTATATACAGAGATAGATGGATGTAAGGATAGCTTAAATATTCAGTTGATGCAGAATTGTATCGTTGTGCATAAACCAAGGCTCTAATTAGGATTTACATATTTAAAAAATTCGAGGCACAAAACTGTTATACGTCCATCTTTACGCTTGCAATTTCCAGATAATTATTTATTTATTTTTTTAAACTTAGAATTTATATAAATTAATTTGTATTAAACTTAATTAAAACTGTAATAATCTCGAAACATAAAACTGTTATACAATTGTGACCAAATTACCATTTGGTATATAGAGCATTAAAATGCAAAGCTAAATTGTTATACCCATCACTCTATCTCTGTTAGTTGTGAAGAGTTGAGAATCACTGCAGCTTAGTTTTAGTGTTATCCAAGCAGAATCTATTTGAAACTCGAGCAAATGGCAGGAAATTCAACTGGTGTGTAGGGGGAGAGAAGAGAGAGAGAGAGAGAGACGGCAAAGCAAAATCATGAAAAGGTCACTCGAGAGGAAAATGGCTGCTAAGTACATTGCTTTACAAATTTAAACTTGCAAAGTAATTAAGTTAAAGTTTACTATGAATGGAAAGCCGAAACATAGTATTCATTAATGAAATTACAAATATTTGGCTGCCCAGTCGCCCACACGTCCATTCGCTGGAGACCTTTGCCCTTTGTGTCGCTCCCACATTGATTAATTATAAAGAATCACAGCTGCTGCAATTGCAAATGCAAATATTTTGTTGGAGCTGGCAGCTAGAAATACGACTATAAATAGGAAAATCCTGCTGCTCCCTCGTTGACCATTGGCTCAACATTCGAATAACCCAGGAGTCCGGTGATGGGTGTGGGGCGTGAGGCAAGCGGCGAGGGGGTTGGAGTAAACGAAGAAGCTGTGCACAGCTGCAGTTGAAAAGTTCAGGCAGCTGCACTTCAGGCCAAAACGTTTCGGCTGGCTCCTTCCCTCTCCGTGTGCTAAGCCCACTTTCTATAGCTGAAGAGGCTAACTGGACTTGCTAACTGAATTGGTAACAGAGTGGCGGGTATTATATACATACATATATACCAACAGATATATACATATATTGTACTATATAAATTGAATAGTATGTAAAAGACTCGTATAGATTAGTGATAAGCACTCGAGAGCTGAGTAGATAAAAAGCTAAATGCAATTCAGTAGTATTTTTTAATTTAAGGAACTCATATGTATTATAAGCAAATTATTTTTGGAGTGCTTTAGATATTGGCAAAAATAATGAAGTACACAATATTTGCTGGAAATTATTTCAAAGGCTATTAAAATATATATTCATGAAAAATCGTTTGTTTCCAATCAAACAATAATAGTATTAATGGATATATGTCCATTGTTGAATTGCCCATATCCATATCATAATTTCGGTTCACAAATTAAG
Organism: Drosophila mulleri; assembly: GCA_035047565.1. Taxonomy (NCBI): domain Eukaryota; kingdom Metazoa; phylum Arthropoda; class Insecta; order Diptera; family Drosophilidae; genus Drosophila; species Drosophila mulleri. The sequence goes on from JAWNPK010000130.1 coordinate 29,204, forward strand.
CTCTTTGTATTAAGAGTATTTAATATTCGGCTAGAATTTAGTTTTTGAATCAAGCTTTTTTTTTTGCGAGTTTTTGTATGCAAATTTAATTAATTTGTTTTTTTTTTTGTGCTGTCTTCCTGCAGCAGCACAATGTGTGTATGGGACTGTGCTAGGGCTTCTGTATGTGTGTGTGTGTGGGTGTGGGCGTGACCTACTTGCATTTGCAGCGCAGGGACGTGCTGACGTTTCCCTTGGCTCTGCAAAAAATGAATTTCAAAGCAAATATGACAGCGAATGGAGAATTATGTTCGTCGTGTGTGTGAGTGTGGGCATGTGACACGCCCACTTGTTGTGCCTTACTAATACTTGATGCAATAGAGTTTGTTTTTCTTTCTACTGCTTGCAGCGCATAAAAAATGTAATTGAAGCTCCAACAAATGCAGCTGGCACACATACACACACACACTCATGCACACATACACGTGTCGTCTGCTGGCTTTGCGCTTTTTCTGTGTGTGTGTGTGTGTTGAAGGTCGTTCGCTGACACGCCCCCCGCTGGCGACGCCTCTGTCCACGCATTCATCAGAAGTCGCACGCTATGCGCCCATGCAACATTTGTTTGTTTCCTTTTGCTTTTCTTTAATTTTTGCTTTTATGCTTGGCAACCAACTAACTACAACAACAACAACAACAATAACAATGAGAGCAACAGCAAAAAGCAAAAAGTCTTAGCTATTTTCCACCATTTCCCTTGTGCTTGGCAACCAAAACTAGCACCCCCCTATACACGCCCCCACCGCCCCACCCGCCCAGGCTAAACAACAAAATGCGCGTCGATAAATTAATTGTACGCCATGTTCGAGGCAATTGTTTGTTGTCCCCTGTGCTCGAGTCTGTTGCCTATGTAGAGAGTATTTGTCTCTTCATTTCGATATACGTACATACATACATATCTCTAGCCATCTGTGTATATAATGTGCATGTGTGGGTATTTCGACTAAAACGCTCTTTGGTATTTTTTAGTGCGCAGCTGCCGCACCGGCAAACAGGTGCAGATGACGGAGGCGGAGGTGCGCGGCTTGTGCTTGAAGTCGCGCGAGATATTCCTGCAGCAGCCAATCCTGCTGGAACTGGAGGCGCCACTGATCATCTGCGGCGACATACACGGCCAGTACACAGACCTGTTGCGGCTGTTCGAGTACGGCGGCTTTCCACCGACGGCCAACTATCTGTTCCTCGGCGACTATGTGGACCGGGGCAAGCAGTCACTGGAGACGATCTGTTTGCTCCTGGCCTACAAGATCAAATATCCCGAGAATTTCTTCTTGTTGCGCGGCAATCACGAGTGCGCCAGTATTAATAGAATTTATGGTAAGTGTGCATTGCTGCTTGTGATGTGGATTACGAGTAACATGGCATCCACATTGATCATGCATATATTCAGTTTGCTTTATGGATTGTAAGAGTATTATGTGGGCATAAGTGGGCGGTAGGCGGTAGATCAGGGATAAATTCATTTGATATAGCAATATGATTGTGGATAATGTGTGGGTTGTAAGTGTAAACCAGTTTTGATAAAAGCAAATTTGTGGATTGTGAGGAGACACAACTTGGTGATCGAAGAAAAATTCCTTTGATAGCTGAACATGCATATATTTTTAATGTGGATTGTAATATGATTGTAGGACACATGTGGATTGTAAGTGTAATTCTTTTAGTCAATGTAAAGTCATTTGATAGAGAATTGTAATTGTTCTATGTGGATTTTATGACTGAGGCACCTGTGTATTGTAAGTGTAGACAATCTTTTGATCGAAGAAAAATTCATTTGATTGCGGAACATACATTTATTTCAATGTGGATTGTAATATGACTGTGGGGCAAATGTGGATTGTAGGGGAACACAACGTTTTGAACAAAAAAGAAAATACATTTGGTACAACTGCAATTAAACTGCATATTTGGACTGTAATACAATTGTGGGGCGCATGTGGACTGTAAGTGGAACCTATATGAGCAGCAAATGTATTTAGTAAACCTTGAATCCATTGATTATGAAGTATAAGTAGATTGAGGAGATGAAATAACATAGGTTTATTAATGAATGGGAGGACAGTGTAAAATGATAGCATATTGTTTATTTGTGTAGGATTTAGTATATTTTAGTATATATATATATACGATTGTGATAATTTGCATACATTCATTTCTTTGTGCTAGGAAATTGCCAAGCGATGCTCTTGTAATCCATGATTAGGCCTTCTGTGTATGCTATAATACCTATAATACCTGTTTCTCTCGCCAGGCTTTTACGACGAGTGCAAGCGTCGCTATAATGTCAAACTATGGAAGACCTTCACAGACTGCTTCAACTGTCTGCCGGTGGCCGCGATCATCGACGAGAAGATCTTTTGCTGCCACGGCGGCCTCAGTCCCGACCTGCAGGGCATGGAGCAGATTCGTCGCCTGATGCGACCCACAGATGTGCCCGACACTGGGCTGCTGTGCGATCTGCTCTGGAGCGATCCCGACAAGGATGTCCAGGGCTGGGGTGAGAACGATCGTGGCGTTAGCTTCACCTTCGGCGTTGATGTGGTATCAAAGTTCTTGAATCGACACGAGCTGGACTTGATTTGTCGTGCGCATCAGGTGAGCCAACCAACCCCAACGCAATTCTATTCAAATTAGTGCTAATTCTCCATGAAATGTTTGTTTTTAGGTCGTTGAGGATGGCTACGAGTTCTTTGCGCGACGCCAGCTGGTCACACTGTTCTCGGCGCCCAACTACTGCGGCGAATTCGACAATGCTGGCGGCATGATGACCGTGGACGATACGCTCATGTGCTCATTCCAGGTAAGATCTATGCAAAACATGAGCGTGTTTATCGTGTGTGCTTCATGCCCGTTTCCATTGCAGATATTGAAGCCATCCGAGAAGAAGGCCAAGTACTTGTACAGCGGCATGAACTCGTCCCGGCCAACAACACCGCAGCGCAGCGCCCCAATGTTGGCGACCAACAAGAAGAAATAATATATCCATCCGCTTCCATTTCCTTAAAACCTCCAAAAACAGCAGCATCAGCAAAAACAATTAACAACAAATAAACGAATAACTTTTATATAGTATATATACGTACATAAATATGTCAAAATTTAATGTGTGCAAACTAGTTGAAAGATTAATTAAAAAACAAAACAACAAAAACAAAAAAAAAAAAAAAAAAAAAAAAACAAAACAAAAAAAAAAACACACACAAATCCAAGAACAGAAAGATAAAGTAAAACAAAAACTAAATTCAAATGCAATTGAAGCGAACAGAAAGAGTTGCAAATAAACAACGCTAAAACGTGTTAAAGGTTTAATTAAAGAATAAATATATATTTAAAACAAAAATAAAAAAATATATACATATACATGTGTATTATATATATATAGTTATATGTATATGAGTATACTGTATATGTAACTGATAACGTTATCATTAACTGTATACAACTTCTATATTATTTATTTACATTACATGTACATACATGTTGCTATATGCATATTGATTACACTACACAACAAAGCAAAACACTGAACAACAATGAACAGATAAACACTTAAGTTCTTGCATTTGTTTATACAGTAAAGCTCTTGTCTCTGTCCTCTCAATTGGCTTGTTGATATTGATCAAAATCCCATCAAAATTCAACCCTGGCCGCGCCCCGCCTCGTTCCGGCATCATTTCACCATACGATTTAGAGCAACAAGAGTACAGCGATTTAAGCAATGAATTTATATAGACATACTAATGTAAACTATATACGATATCTACTTATATGTACCGCAACCAAAATACATAACAAATGCAAACAATTCTATTAACTAGTTTTTCCCCATACAAATAAAATAATGGAAAAGCTAAAAAAAAAAAAACACCCTTTAGAGCAGCAAATAAATGTAGTTCTATTAAATTTAATTTTCAACTTATGTGTGCGCCGTCTAAAGCTAAAAAATAAATTGTTTATAAACTAAGTGCGCATTACGATTTGTCTAACAAATAAAAAATTAATATATATATAAAAACAGAATAAAAATTTACAACTTAAACGTAAGGCAGTTAAACTATATGTATTTTTTTTTTATTTATTATTATTTACCTGCTTTCAACTGTATTTTATTTAATTTCCTTTCATTTAACTAATTTATTGCAATTTTTAATTGTATTTTAAAGAGAAAAACAAACTAAAGTTAAAATGTAAAATGCCAGAAGCAGAAGTAAAAATTTTTTTTAGAAAGTGACGAGTTATAAATAAATGAATATATAAAAATATATATATACATATGTATGTATGTGTACTAAAAATAGTTTTAAAGAACTGTTAATGAATGGAAAGAAAACCATATTAAATAAATCTAAATACAAATACAATTCGATTAGTTTATATATACATATATATATAATAAAGACGCAAACGAAGAAGGACAATTGTTTATTAATAATAACGAATTATAAACTTTTAACATCAAGCATGCCTAACATTTTTAACTTGCCTCAAAACATTACATTGCGAAAAATGAAAAATGAGAAATGATAATAACATATTTTAACGAATTTTTAAGCATTACTTCAAGTACTTGAAACACCAACATATAATTTTTGTTCATATATGTGTATACATATAGATAAATCATATATATATATATATATCTTGATTTAATTCATCGACTTTTTCATTCAACTTTATTAGATTGTAGTGCCTTTTTTGCCTCCCAAAAATGAAACGAAATGAAATCCTGAAATTTAAACAAGGAAACTATAAAGTTTATTTATACATGCATATATACATATACATAAATATATATATATATAGTGTACATTTGATATGTAACTTGAGATGGATGATGAAACAAGTAGGGAAAGTAACTGTTATCAGCAGCTGGCTCAGCATGCATGTCATGCGGCCTGACGTGGCCTGCATAACGTGGCATTGAAGTCAATTAATTGCATCACAAATTGTGTTTCACACATGCAACATGCGACATGCAACAACACGGCTACGCTTCTGACTCGCTACTCGCATTTGTTGCAACATTTCTTTCGATTGCTTAGCAAAATCATTTTCAATTAATCTTTAAACTCTTTAGCTTCGTGTGCCTGTGCTTGTGCAGGCACACACACACGAACTCACAGTCACACACACATGCATACATAATGGGTAATGAGAAAAAAAAACAAAAAAGAAAAAAAAAACTACTGTGGTTGAAAAACGCAACACAACTGCGAATACAACAAAACGAATGAAGAAAACAAAAAAGAAATTTAAATAAATTAATATATTTATTATTGAAAATCAAATAAAAATTATTAAAAATTTATGTAAACAAATTGCACGTTTTTTTAATTCATATACGAACGTTCATCCTATTTGCCCATTTTCTATCTCTTTTTGTTGACAGCAGAAATAAATGCCAGCTAAATTAGCGACTTACACTAATTGAATGAATCTCTGTCTCGCTCACTCTGCTTCTCTCCTGCACGAATGATATTTACTCTGCCTTCGCATTCATACTCACACATGTACATATAAATATTCGTATGTGTGTACTGAGCTCGCTCGAAGCCACAAAGAAAAGAAATCAAAACTTAAGCCAAGTCGTCCAGAGCTTCGTGCCTATTCGGCAAACGCGCACGATCATTCATCGTGGAGTCCAAAAACAACGATGTCGGCGAAAGAGCAGTAGCAACAAACGGTGCGAGCAGCATTGGAATCAAATGCAGTCTGCTGTCTCCCTTCTGCACACACACTGCACTCTTCTACATAGTAGCACTCCAACTGCATATTGTTATTGTTGCTGAGAACTCCAGCGTCTCTGATTCGCCAAATTCGCGTTCTCGATGGGCCAATCAGAGGACATACTCGCAATAACTTCATAAATCTGTAGGTTTGGCTCAGCATCTACCAATGATGCTTACATAATGAACTTACATGAGCTTTTCTGTTTGCAAATAAGGAAGGTCCGAAATTACCAAATACCTGATGCACACATATGAGTTATTAAGTACATAAACGGTAATTGGTGGTAGGTTAGGAATAAAGCTTAATTGCGTGTCCGATATCCTATGCGGAGCGCTTTGCAAGCTTTGCTAAGCTATTGGCCAGAATCGCACAAGGTGTGCTTTAGAGCTTTATGTACTCCGAAAAAGATTCGGAAACGATAGCATGAAAAGCTCGACACTCTGTTAACACCAATGTTAAATAGCTGTGCGTGTCCCTCTAGCTTGTTGCTCGCATAGCCTTCGGCTGTAAGCTGTGCCTCTGTGGCTGTGTCTGTGTCTGTGTCTGTGGCGAGCTCTGCTATTAGAGCCACGAATAGTAGGTGGTCCTCAGTAAGTTAGTTTGGCTAATGGCTTAAGCTGATGTCTGTCCTGCTGGGCCTGCTGGCTGTCGCAGCAGCCAAAAGTTATGGAGCCCATTTTCGAGAGAGGAAAACAAGCAATATTGTGTGTGTGTGTGTTTTTTTTTTTTTTTTGTATGTTTAACATTTATTTCAGAATGTTTTAGATGCTCTTGATGATGTGCATCATGCGACCATGAACCTGGAGGTCCTTCCAATCATTAATCACGCCAACAGCGCGCCAAAGAATAAACAAAAACACTTAAAAAAATGTGTAAAATATATAATAATTGCGCCGCAAGTCCAAATTCCCCCCAAAAATGAATCAATGACACTCAGCTGAGGCTTATAGAATAAACATTTATTAAATACACATAAATTTCAGTATATATGTAGATATATGTATGCTTGTATATAGATATAGAGAACTGCCGTCCGATAAATGCCCTGTGATGTCAGCGGCAGATTGAATGTGAATCCGTGAATCGGGCGACAGCTTTACATAAATATATATCCACGTGGATCGTATAGGATAGTTCATAGTTTTAGTTTTTCGCTACCGTTTCAGTTGCTCCTCAGTGTGTGTGTGTGTGTGTGTTTGTGGTCATAGAAATGCATCACATTGAAATTGTAATTGTCGGAAATACTTTCTGGTTTCGCATATGTTTGTTTACAGTTTACGTTTAATTGGATCATAGATCATAGACACATGTAGGTAAATAAGTATGTTGATATTGATATACATACATATGTATGTATGCATGTTGCAGTTGCATATGCATATGTATGTGTGTGTGTGTGATTAATGTGAGGGAATGCTAGAGCATCGGCTCGAGTTTGCTGTGGAGTATGGCTTAGATTCTGGTTATGTTTGCATGTATTTCGGTTAGTTCTTGGTTAGTTTACTTGGCTAATTGTCTATTTGACCATAAATTCTTGATTTAACTTTAGACATTTACACATTGAGATATTTTTTGGTATGGAACTGCGCTTATAGCTAACATTTAAAATCGTTTTTTTTTTTTTTTTAAATATATTTTTTATGGCTGTAACTGTTTGTGTGTGTGGGTGTTATTGTGTGTGTTTGTATGTATGAGTTTCAGTTTGTATGGGCCCATGAGTGCATGTGTGTGTGTGTGTGTGTGTGTGTGTGTATCCTGTTGCTTGCGATTTTTCGACTCAATTCGCTTTTTGCTGGACAGAATATCCACATTTCTGTTGACGTTCGAAATGTATTGACATATATATGTATGTATATATATATACATATATATGGACTATTGGGCGGATCTAGGCTTTAGGCATTTACGTTTGCTAAACACATAGATATATCGAGAATATTTGACAAGCTCCATTTGGTTCCTACATACATACATTCATACATTTATAATCAAATATTGGTAAATAGACATTCATACATGTATAGATTTTGTAGATTTTTCCTTTAAATTATTTTTATTTATTTTTATTTTGTGAGTGTGTGTGTGTTTTCAGCGGGCAATACTATGGGTATTCCCATTAGTATTTAATTATTAACTTGATTGTTGGTTAGCAATACAAACTCAGCTTTTGGCCACGTTTTGAACTGCATTTGTCGACCTGGTTTCCATACCTTGAATCCATTGAGAATGGCAAATTATCTTGAAATGTATGTATGTAATAGACAGAAGGAGGCGTGGCATATACCATAAAGTATACATATATGTATATATTCTTGATAGCGCGACGAGTTGGCCGTCTGTCTGTTTGTCCGTGCGTCTGTGAATTTTTTGTAGGTCTCTGTATAGCACGCGCAAATCGAGTTCGTTTCATCGATAACTATTCCTGCTTCAGTGTTATCGATTAAAAAAAAGCCTTGTCTAAAATCAGTTTTTAAAATTATATCTCGTTTCTCTATAGAGCTAGAGTCTCCAAATGTTGCATTTAGATTCATTTGCAATTTATACAATTATTATTATTATTATTATTATTATTATTATTATTATTATTATTATTATTATTATTATTTTTTATTTGATTACAGGCCTTTGATCCAGCCCCTTCCCTTGAAGTTTGCAACAGTATTTCAAATATTAGAGACTTGTGGATTGGCAAACATACACATATGAATGTCATTATCACATTCCGAAAGTCTGATGACGAAAGTCCATCTGCAAGGAAAGTTATTCCACAAATAGCTTCCCATCAGACAGTCCAAATGGCAGCCCAAGCGCAGGCGCTGCGTCAACTGCGCTGTTAGCAGAGCGTGTGCTTATGAGTGCATGCGTATGTGTGCGTATGTAGTGTAAAAGAAGCGTAGAATGTTTCCAATAGCAAGGGAACTCGTAGTCGAACAGTCTCGACTAGAGCAACTCTCAATGGTTGGCTTCAGCTTATGTTTATGATGTGTTTTCTATTATTATTTTTAATTTCAAAAGCGGGACAAACTCTACAACTATATCCTCGAGGGAATGCGAATGTCGACAGAACTACATCGTGTGGCTCACCCTCCTGGCTCACACCGTAGATCCTCTAAATTCGCTCGCTGTGCGTATCTTTACGGCTATTTCAAAGTAGTCTTTGTCTAAGTGTAATGCGTAGCAAAGGGCAGGCAGGAACTAAATGGAGTGTAATCTTCGGTATATTGAGTCTATATATGTATGTATGTAGTATATATGATGTATGTATATGTGTGTATACCTATGCATGTAATATGACAGAAGAACTCACAGATATGTATACTCGCAGAGGCATGTTTTCTTTTGTATATCTTATTTTCATTACATGTTTTCGCTCTTGTTTTTGTTTTCGTTTTCATTATTTTTTGTTTTGCTTTTGTTTTTGTTTTTGTTTTTGTTTTTCTTGTTTCTAAATACACTTCAGATGAAACCGTAACATTTATATTTTTGTTTTGTTTTTGTTCGTGTGCTCGCATTTGTATTCGGATAGATTGAGTATTACAATATGGTATTACATGGCATTTCCATTTGGAATAGTGTTAGTTATCAATTACAACACACGAACATAGACATAGGATAAGTAGATATATCGTATATCAATTACATTGAGAATTGGGTACCCATTCATTCAATCATATGTTTTATTTTTCTTTCTTCTTTTTAAATTTTAAATTTTATTTTTATTTTCTTCTAGTTAGTTGTTCATTTTGAAAGTAGTACATGTATATTTCTAGTTTTCATTTTAATCATTCCATTTGCTTTTCTTTAGTTTTTGCTTGAATATCATATCTATATTCCATTACGAATATGTATATATGTATGTATAGGTATGTATATGTATACATATACATATGTTGTTAGTTGGGAGTATTTTAGACAGCTTTGCATATTTGTTTAATATCAACTCACACTTACTAATATATTGTATATATTGAATTCCATTCATTTTAAATATATTTTTAATTTTTTGGTTTTTATTTAGTTTCTCATTTTTTTTTTAAATGTCAATTCGCATCCAATTTGGAATGCTTTTAGCCATTGGCTCTCAATCATTTCGATTGAGTAAATTGGTATCGATACCTAGCTATATTCGTGCCTTGTGGCGCCAATCATGATTGACCCTGCCCCTCACGCATCCACCCCTCAAAATGTCCGCCCACACCCAGTGGATTCCACTTGGTCTCCCTTCAACTCCTGCAGCAGCTGCGCTGACAATTTTCTTGTCGAAAAATCTACTAAAACTAAATTTCTACTCGTTGGCGGCTTTCAGTAAACGCCAACAGCCCCAGCACCCAGCCCCCAGCCCCACTACCCAAAATCCCACCATTCCCCATCACTTCTCCACGCCCACCGCCCCGCTACCTAGGGACCTTCTATGCTAATCGTGAAATCGTTTTTCATTTGAAACCGAAACTGAATCGCTTACGCTTTTGCATCAAATATACACTTTTACCTTCTTCTTCTTCTTCTTCTTCTTCTTCTTCTTCTTCACTTTCTTCATCTGCATTGTCATCTTCATTAACTCCTTTTTTCTCATTTTCTTCGACGTCTTCTTCTGCGTGTTGTAACTCGTCCCGTACGCTCTTCCAATTTTGATTGACCATTTCTCGGCTGTGTCCGGCCCACGTTTGCCCTCTCTTCCACCTCCTCATCAGTTTCATCATCAGTCTCCGCCTACGGCTTCTTTCGCTTGGCAAACATCTGAGACCACAATCAGAATCAAACATTTGTGGTTTTTGGCACGGCGCCCGTCTCGGTGGCTGGCTGCGGGCGCTCCTCTTTGCGAAGTTGCTCCAAATGGACCTGGACGACATGCTGCTCGACCTGTTGCTGTTCGACCTCCTGCTCCTCCTCGGTCTCGTCGATGTCCCGGGCCAATGTCTCGCTGCGCTGCAGTCGACGCTTCTGGCTGCTGGAGCTGGGCTTCGGCGGCCCAGTTGGCACGGGCACGCATATGTTGAACTCCTCGTCAGCCGCCTCGATGACATCCAGTTGGGTGATATCGTCGACGCCGGCACTGGCGGCCGCTGCGGCGGCGGCCGCAGCACTCGTGGATGGGCCATCGACCAATGAGGGCGAGGTGTTCGAAGATTTATTCGTGGTAGAGGAACGCTTGGCGCTCTTGCGCCCGGCTGGCACATCCTGCAGCGTGAGCCGCTCCATGCGCAGCTCGGCCACCGTGGCCGAGGTGTGGCCCGGACGCAGTGACTCATCCACATGGACGAGCACAAAGGGCAGCTTCAGCGACAGCTCCCCGCCCATGCCGCTCAGTGTCAGCTTCACCTTCACATAGTACGACACATAAATGGCAAACACGTTGCGATCGTCGCCCAACCCACTCCCAGCGCCGCTAGCACTGGCTGTGCCCGCCGAGTTCGGTGGCTGGGGCATGGCCATGGCCGGGCTGGCCAGCGGATGGCCGGTCAGCAGCTGGGCGGCCTGCATGACGAAGTTGGGCGAGCGTATGGCCGATGCGGCAATGGCCCCAGTTATCTCATCCGGCTCGGTGCTGCGCTGCAGCGTATCCTCCAGTGCGATCCAGTTCTTGGTGGGGCCGCGCTGGGGCCGCAGCGCCACAGTGGTGTTCAGTGTGCCACCCGGCGGTACGGTGCGGTCCACGGCGGGCGAAATATTCTCCGAGTCGGCGACGACGTTCTTAAACTTGCCGTTGTTGAACATGCAGACGTCCACATGCTGAATGGCGCAGACCTGCCAAAGACAGACAGAGAGATGGAAAGAGAGAGAGAGAGAGAGAGAGAGCGTGAGTGAGTGAGAGAGCGCAATGAGTAACATTAACAGGGTCATCGGGCCAGACGTGGCAACAAGGCCAGTGGGCTGCCAATCAAATTGGCTGCGTCAATGCGACGCAAGTGTTATATCAATATCAAGGGCATACAAAAGTCGAGGGTCAGCGAGCAAGCGTAGATGGCGAACACCGAAACTCAAACACTCTGCAGCCGTGGCCAGGCAGCTGAGGTAAGCGATGGAGAGCTCCCTGTTAGAGATGGCAAACAAAATGTATGAATCGAGTATGCTACGCGATTATCAGTTTCAATTAACTGTAGAAAAATGTAGAAAAAAAATCGATTAAGCAAATGATTTTCTTCGCTTTTTTTTAGTATTTTAATATATTATATTGTAGAGCTCCAAAAAGAAATATTATTAGAAAATATCTAATCCATTTATATAATCCAATGCAATATAATACATTAAAATACTGAAAAAAAGTGAAGAAAATCATTTGATTAATAATGACTAATCGATAATTTTTAATAAATATTAAGCCTGGAATTCAGAAATAAATCGAAAGAAATACGCCTCTGCGCTAAAGAACTACGCGTTTATTTTTTGGAATAATCGATGATGATTTCCATTTATCGTAACCCATTTTACAATTATACAAATAATCCGCCGTGCAAGTAAAATAATCGATTATTGTGTGTCATATGATTAATCGCGAGAACTATGAACGGAATCTTAATGCGAGTTACGTACAGTCATCAGCTATAGGTAGAGTCGTCTCATGTCCTCACTTTGCTGATAGCCACAAGCTTATAGAAGATTTCTTCATTATGTTTAAATGTGTGTGTAGCATATTTTATATTATATTTTATATTAATTATTATAGCTATTTTCATCCCAACTCTCTGATTTCTAAGATTCTTCTATAGACCCATAGACTACTAACATTGTATTAGCTAACCCGCAATTAAGTCAAGTGTGATATATGAATCCGAATGCAACTCATGCGAATATCGAGCAATTGCAGGTAAGGTCCTCTCAAGTAGGGGCTAACGTTCAATTGAATTGCAGATGCAAAGCTAATGGAAAAGTCGAGCGTATTGCTTTGTCAGGGCAGAGCATATTGTTGCCGTGACACATATCCGTTATGTGTGTGTGTGTGTGTGTATGCATGTATGTATATATGTATATGTGATGGTAGCATTATTTGATTGCGCTGCCGCGCTTACTTCAACCTTATCTATGGGCAAGGCAATCAAAAGTAATGCACTCAATTACGTTCATAAATGCGAACGCCGTCCGTCCAGGCCTGTGTCCTAAGGCAGGGAGGTGGCGTTATTATAGCCTTTGACCTGCCCCTGCAATTGATTTGCCATTTTTGTGTTGCACTTTGTTTGGATTTTGGTTGTAATGAGACCCATTTGTCGGGCCAACCTGATCGACCAGAATGTCCACATGTGAATGCGCCAATAGACACACGTTAAAGTCCATGGTGGGTGGAGGGGGAGGGTTATTGGTTGTTGGGGGAGCAATAGCAATAGGGGCAGCAGGGACACCACAGAAAGTTATGCACAAACAGGTCCCTGAACGAGCATCGAACAGTTACGCGAAAGTTTGTTTGTGCGCGTGTGTGTGTGTGTGTGTGTATGTGTGTGCGTGTGCATTGACCCTCGCTTGCCCGATAATTGTTTTCATTAATTTAATATTCTGTTTTTTGTCGACGTCGCTGCACTCGTTGCCCGGCTATTCTTCGCCAAGTTGAGCTCGCCTTCCATTAATCGAATTTAAAGGATAGCATCCACTTGCATTCTCGATTTGCCGCCGGGCAACTCAGCTATCGAGCACACAAACAACACGAGAGGGCAAACAACAAAGTGTGCGCTGTGTCGATAGCCTAAAAGTCGGCGGACCTCCAGCTGAGTGCAGGGTAGCCGATGGTCGGGCATGCCCGCACACATCGTTATGGTAATTAATCGATAACATGCTCTTTGATCTTTTGTGGCAGACCTTTTCAATTTCCACTTTAATGATTGCTTTCTTATACCTTGAGCCAATTGAAAACGGGAAATCAGGGTGTAATGGGTTTTCTTTGTTTCACTGTTATTCATAAAATCGATAGCAATTTCTCTTACGGTGTTATCGATTAAAAGCCTTTACATTTAGCTGGCAGATTCATTTTCTACAATTTTGATTTTTGCTTTATTTCGAATAAATCTATGAGAAAATTTATTCGACAGAAGCTCAAGTTCCATCCACTCCAGTTGCAGTCGCTGCGCAGTAAGCAGAGCGCTTGTATGTGTATGCGTATATGCATGTGTATGTGTATGTGTATGTGTACTATGTGCAGTGTTGAGTCGTTGGAATATTAGTTCTTCAAAGAGGGCATCTCATAGTCGAGGGCATCTCGTAGTCGAGCAGTCTCGTTTACGAGCTTTATTATGTGTTATATATACATATACATATATTTCCTATTGTGAGGGCAATGCATTGGTCGGAGGTCGAGCTTCTTACGTATGATTGGCTTGCATTTCTATATAAATATTAATCTATACAAATATTTGTTTTTTTATTTATTTATTTATTTTTTTATATTTCTGTTGTTTTCATTTATCAATTGCTGCATTTATTACAGCTTCGATGTTGTCCGATTAAGGACGTCAAGCGGCTCCAATTATGGACAGTTTTTTCTCATATGCTGAATCAAACGAGTTGATCAATTTTTTTGAGATTTCGACTGCAAATAAACTGGAACAGCCAATATATATAAGTTAATATATAAGATTTTTAAATTCGATAACTTTTAAACAACTTTGAATGCAGTTTATATATAGTTTATCAGGGTATTTTATAATGATATGCAACAGATTGACAGCTGAAGCAGTTGGGTTAGCTGTATATACCTTTTGTAAACGTGGTGTACGGGTTGTAAATGCTTTTGTTTATTGTTGTTGTCGAACTATTAACACTGAGCTGTCAGTCGTGTCGGCTTCACTTGCTCGTCAACGCTAATTACGCCGATTATCAATTTGGCACCAGCTCTACATCTCTCACCTGTTCCTCGCTCTCCTGGTCTCTCTCTCTTTTGAGAGCGAGCGTGGGTTTGTCAAGCATGTCCTGTCAATATATTTCAGATATGTCATACTTTCATATTCAGAAATTCAACTAACAATGAATGCGAACCTATTCATCGCCTTGCAATGGGAATGATAAGAAAGATGGAACACGTTCGTGCGGGGCCACCTCTTACTTGGCGGAATGATAAAAAGTATTTCATCTCGAGGGTAGCTAAGAAATTGGTTTTCTTTCAACACCCCCCCCCCCCTCCCTCCCTCCCTCTCCCACCAACCATATTAACTTCATTTGGCATTCAATTGTGAGCGTTTGTTGTCGCTTGTGCGACTTTGCTCTCGCTCAATTGGCTGGCATACACAAACATTCTCACTCACTCATACACGCACGCATAAATACCCTTACATAAACGCGCGCACACGCATGTAGAGGAATATGCATACGTGCTTTTGGGTCCGACTGCGAGCCCATTTCATATTCATGGCTGTAATATTATGTGCCCAATAGTTTCTTGATTAAGTTACGTATACGCGAATGTTTGATTGCATTTAATTGACTGACAGATTGAGCGATTAAATGATTGAATGACTAATAAGCGAGCTGACTAGTTGACAGTCACACTGACTGATTGCAAATGAATGGCAAGCTGCCCTACTGTCTTACATATATATATATATATGTATATCAGTCTGTATGCCTCTATCAGTCCTTCAATCATTTAGTTACTCTATCTGTCAGTCAGATAAATACAATCAAGCATTTTCAATTGTGAATAGTTAATCAACAGTTAATATGTGCGTTATTAGTTCTTAAAACTAATCAATCAATCAATCAATTAGTTAATTAACAACAATGAAGCAGTGAGTAAGTCAATCAAGCAGACATTCAGCTATTACTCAGTCAGTCAGTTATAATGCAGCAATTAACCAGTAAATCGGTCAATCAATAGTCAATCAACCAGTCAGTCATTCTTTTTATAAAAATTGTCATCAATCAGCTAATAAGTTGATCAGTCATTCACTCATTCAGCTACCTAGTCAGTCAGTTACAATGGAAGCAATTCGTCAGTAAATCAGTCCATCAATCAATCAGTCCATTGCCATTATCAGTCAGCTAATCAATCAGTCAGCTCTATAGCGCAGCCAGAACATGCTTAGTTAACTATCATTTAGGCTTGGAATGGCTGTGTATTAATTAGTCAATCACTTAAGCCACTGAGCCAATCATTTGATTGATATTTAATCAGCTTAGCCAGTTAATCAGTTGGTCAATTTGCCAGTTAGTCATGGGTTTTATGCATCGGCTTCCGCACATCATCTCGATAATCCAGAAACTTGTTGCTGAGTGTGGACCGTTCTCAAGGTCAACTGAGTTGCCAAAATTACTGCATATATTATTGAGTGTGGCTCTGTGTGTGTGTGTATGACATTGTGTGCGTGTGTGTGTGTAACCGTGACTGTGTGTGTGTGCTTTTTAACTTTTCACTTTTATTGTTGTATAAAACGAAGAATTGAGCTGAACGCAAGCAAAAGTGAAAGCGAAGGCTGTGACAATAAAAACTCGACAACAGAGTATATTGTGTGTGTGTGTGTGTGTGTGTGTGTGTGTGTGCTTTTGTGCATGGGCATTTAAATGTATATTTAATAGGCTGAAAGTACAGAGCAACAACATACAAAGTGTAGCATACTTTTTTGGGACTCGTGTATGAAATATTGAAGAGCCGACCGAGACCACTGGCCATGAGACTAGATAAGTGCATGCTTGATATGGCTGGATAGCTGTACGATTCGCACCCATTCTCTCTCTCTCTCTCTCCCCGGTTTTTCTTATTTACATATTTATAGTGTGTGTTTGTGTGTGTGCGTACTTAATTGAACCGAACTGCGGTCGTAATCCGCTTTCATATGGAATTCGCACAAATGCTTTACATTAATGAGAAACCAGACACATGTTTCTCTGATGGTATAAAGTGGCCGCTCATTAACTGAGTGAATGCGCCGCTATCATTCCGAATGCCATTGCAAATGCCACTGCATAAGCGTAAGCCACATATACATATGCACATGCATATATACATGCATTATTTGTACATATTTATGGTATGGAAATACCTATTAGAGTCCTATTGCAGTCACTCGCTGGGCAATCCGAAAAAACGAGCGAAGATTTTCCATTGACAACAAAAGAGCAAGAGCAAAATACTTATAGTTGTCAATTAGTACGTGCTCTACACCTGTCTCATGATTCGAGGCCTTACTGTACGTCTGGCCCCAGCTTGCCCAGCTTCCCATGATTTAGCGCAAATCTCTGGCATTTGCGGTCATCGTTTTTCTAAGTAATTCGAAACATTTGCAATTTCTTTGAAAAATAATATCAAATCATATTTATGTATGTATTTGCCATTTTACATTTAAAATCTATCATTTTGCATTTGGAATTGCATTTGCGAAATTGATTTAATTCGGTTTTTGCACATCAATGATTTGAAAAGCGATTATAATGTTTCATAACCTCGCACATCAATATTTTTCATTTTAATTAAACTTTACTATTGTTGTACATTCGAGGTCAACTAGATGATATATGTATGTATGTATGTGTAGGTATATGTGTATATGTGTTTATATGTTTGGGTGTGATTTCATGATTCTCGTAAACTGTACAATTTTTATAATGTGCATCGATGTGAGTTTGGCTTCCGGTTCATTTCTTGTTATTCGGACTGTTTGCACTCTCCATTTTCCCATCGGCCAATCGGTCTGCCCGTCTGTCCGGTTATCTATCTGTTTGCTCATTCATAAATAATGCAATGTGAAAATACAGCGGCTATAATAATATAAATAAGAGCGCTTGACAGTCGCACACCCTGTTGCCCGAGTCAGCGCTGGAGTCCTTCTCAGTGTCTGTCTCTGGGCACATTTCTAACTGAATCAAATGTCCACAATTACTTAGCCTTTCTCTCTCGCTCTAATATTTCCTGCTCTCTCTCTCTCTCTCTCTCTCGTTCCGTTTCTTCCGCTGTTGGTTATATGATGCTTTTGCATTTGGTATGAGCTTCAAGTGGCCGGAAGCTAGTTTATGTGGCCTACGTCCTCGGTCTGACTATGAAATACTCAACAGCAATAGCAATGCCAGCGAATGCATGCACCGCAATGATCCGCCTCCTGCCTCCGACTCGGCACAGCAACAATTGAATCGTAATGCGCCTCCTGCCACGGCTGCTGCTCCTGCTGCTGAGCTCAGCGAGTGTGGCTGACGTTGCGTATACGCAACAGCTGTCATACTAAACGCCACCCATTGAAATGAAGTCGCTCGTATTTACGGCTCATTTTTCTGGTTCTTAGCGGACGGAATTTAAATCACTCGAGCGCAATGCCAAATGCCTAATGCCATCTGCCAGCTGCCAGCTGCCAATTGCCAATTGCCAATTGCCAATTGCCAATTGCAATGCGGGTATCGACGGGGGGAGACGACAGAGAACAGATAACGGCGAACGTAGGACGGAGAACGGAGCAAGGACGAGAGTCAGGCATCGACAATCGAGGACCCAGCAGGTTGTGGCAAGAGGCTTACGCAAAAGCCAACAGCTGACAGGGCAGACAACGAGCCGTAGCTGCTGCACTCATCAATGCAACAACGCCGTGAACCTGGGGATAAGCTGCTATTAGTGGCATTCCAATGGGCAGAACGTAGGCCAGGACATATGCAAAAGGTCCTTGCCGTATGTATACACAAAATCGGACAAACAAAAATGGTATCTTGCCTATACTTATATACTCAAGCTAAGCCTAAGACAATAATGAGCATGAGAAGGAGAACATTGTATAGTATATATGAGATCTCAAGTCTCACAATCTACCTGTCTCTTCTCTCTCTCGCTCTCTTTCTCTTTTTGATATCGAAATACGAGTCGACTATAAAACGATGCAGCATTTCTGGTGTAATCTGTAGAACTTTACTATTCTACCTGCCGTCTACTCTCCCTCTCTCTCTCCCCCCTTCTCTTTTTCTCTGATATCGATATATATCGATTATGAAACGATGCGGCTTTTCCAGTGAAATCAGAAGTCTAGGTATTATACGTAGATATACAATATCCTATTTGTAAACTCTATCTCTCTTTCTTTCCCTCTTTATCTCTCACTGATATCGATATATATCGACTGTAAAACAATGCACTATTTCTAGTGAACTCTGAAGTCTAGCTTGCCTAAATTTGATATGAAGACATATAATAGTCCTCTCGTCCTCTCTCTCTCTCTCTCTCTCTCTCTCTGTCACTATTCCTCTTTCTCTCCCTGTCTAATAATGATATTTAACGACTATAAAGTTATGTAGTCTTTCAATCTTCATATCTGAGCTACATTTCTTTGCGTGTTACATAAACCACTGCAAGTTGAGCATGCCCAATCACAGCTAATGAGTACAGGGCAGCCGCCCAAATATGGCCCGAGCATGTTAGCCAAAAGTAAGCGCATGCGGCTAAACTAGAGCTGAGTCAAGCAGAATCCGCTCGGAGCGTGGCCACAGCAGTCGTAGCATTCGAGGGAGAGGGAGAGGGAGAGCAGAGATGTGGGTGGCACACACACACCCCCAACACACACCGAATCACCTTTACCGTTACCAAAGTGACAATCTGATATTGTAGCATTCTTTTGTGGGCACAAACTCACCATTAATACACTCGCCACACACACACACAAACACATACTCTATTAGTGTGATTAAAGCCGCTTGTATGTATGTGTGTGTGTGAGTGTCATAGGGAGAGCGAGAGAGAGAAAGTATTTGCTGACATTGTCTACGTAACCTTCATGGGCTTTGCGTAAGCAAAAAGGGGCTGCCAGCTCGTTGAAAGTAGCTGCGGGCCCACGTGCACATGTGTTTATCTTTGTGTATGCGTGTGTTTGTGTGTGTGTGTGCTCTCAAAAAGTAAAGCCCATAAAATGTATAAACACAATTTTCACTCGACCTGAGCCTTTTGCCCGGCTCCTCGACCATTTCCACTTAAGCCATAAGCTACTTGCCAACCTTTTGCCCGCTGTCGCACAACTATTTCCTTTTTGGCCTCTGCTGCTGCTGCTGCTTCGGCTTGTTTCCTTTTAAATTTACTCGAGTGGCTACACTCCAGAGATTGCACATTCTATGCTCGCTATACTTATTTCGTTTATCTTATTTATTGTATACATATATACTTTTTTTTTTTAATTTTTCGCTAGCCCCCAACGTCATTTGCATTCGCTGATTCTTTGTGTCCGCTCGTGCCTTTTATCCAGCTGGCCGAGAACGGCTTCTCAACTGTTTTCTCCACTCGGACCACTCGCTTTGTCAGCCAGAATTTGGTGCGTTGGCAGGCAACGGCAGTAGCGACGACCGCCTCTGCTTTGCTTGTCCGCCTGCCCACGCGGCGTATGCGTAATATTCGTTTGGTGTTTATTAAAAGCTTAAGGCTCAATCAGCACTTTGCTTTGCGCACACCACACTCAACTCAACAGCGCGACCCCTGCGCCCTGTCCGCCCCGGAGAACAAAAGTCATGTGTACATTGCACCGCAACCCCAATACTCTCTATTGGCATTCTCTATTATTTGCTCAGGATTTTCAGCTGGAGAGCTGCAAAAGAGTTGGGTTTTGATTGTAAGCAGCTTAAATATGATTTAGAATTCAATAATTCTCGTTTAAGAGTTGCTAGTGGAACCTCAGTCTGATTGCAGCTCAATTGTTATACTGTTATACAAAGTGTGCGCAGATTAGTTCTTACCAACTGGCCAACTGCATACTTAAGCACAAGCATTTATAGTTTTCCATTTGCTCTCCTACTACTCTATGTTCTACTGTTATATCAGCAAACGTGTGGTCAAGGACTAAAGCTCTTACTTTATGTTATGCAAGCATTTAATGCTGTGCTGGTTTCAGAAACTACTGAAACCCCTGTATGTTGTCCTGTTTAAGCCACTTATTTAATTACGTATTATACAGAACACATGTATCATCAAGGTTGGTATACACAACTAAATAATAAATACATGTTACATAAGCGGTTATACAAAACTGTTATACAAATGTGTTATATAAAATTAATCTGTTATACAAAAGTACTTTACAAAACTGTTGTACAAAACTCTTCTATAAAACTGTTATGCGAAAATATTCTACAAAAGTGTTCCACAAAACTGTTCTACAAAACTGTTATATCAAACTGATCTACAAAACAGTTATATGAAATTATTCTACAAAACTTCTATTAAGTTGTTATGCAAAATTGTCATACAAAATTGATATACAAAACTGTTATATGCAGCTATTATAGAGCAATATTCAACTGACAACTATTGTATTCTACGGCAACTCAAATAATGGACCCAAACAGCGCGCGTTTGCCCTTGTGCCTAGTGAATGGGTGTGTTGAGCGTACGTGTTTATAATCTTAATAGCACGCTTCGCACATGGCTATATCGGAATAACTGATGATTTATTTCGGTGGCTGTGTGTGTTGGTGTTTACATTAATTTTGATTGCCAAAGCAAGTGTCGCAATGGAGACCGCCCACTGAGTGCCAGGCATGTGGCATTGTGCTATTGGCAATTATCAGATATCAGGCGAGAATCTAAGCAACTGCCTTACATGCATTTGCAATTAGACTGAGGCAGTGGGGGGAGAGTGTAAATTAAAACTAATGGCAGTCTTAGTGCAGATTTTTGAGAGTTGGTAAATTGAAAAAAGTTTTTGCTGCTGCCCATGTTGTCTGTCCCTTTAGCTTACATATAAGTGAGTTAAGTCCGTCTAATTGGCCGCCGCAAAGGTAGCAGGAAGCTCTAAGCCGATTGGTCGCTAAAAAAACTGCAAACTTGTAAGCGACCGGCCGGAAGTTATAAGCCGCCCCCCTCGTTATCATCTGTCATAGCTCTGTGGGACAGTTGGAAGTGGCGCAGTCCCTCAAAGCAATGGGCATGAATAGAGATTCTTTGCCTCTTGGTTTCCTTTTATGTAGAGCAGGGCTATATGCCTGACTTGGGGTATCAACTCATGGTCTCACTGCTTTACCTGGGCGTGGCTAAGTGCTCAACTACGATTTGGCAGAGAGCCAAACGAGTTATTGGACAACTTGTGTGGAGCTGCAACAGTTAGATCAATGTTGAGTAGGGAAACAGAATGGCCAAGCAATTGCAATGCAAACAAAAAGTTTATCAAACGAAGGGAGCTAAGAAAGTTGTTCATGAACATGCATGAACATAGAAATATGATAAGTATGGGAGCATACGCGCTATGTAATCGACGGCTGAGCTGTCAAACTGGACATAAAATATGACCCTGACCCTCAGCGATAGGAATACGTAATAGACATTGGTCTGAGCATTGGCTCAGCAATAGACGCACTAGATTTAAGGGTTGAAAATATGCATGAGTCTGGGTATATAAACCCAGGCTCAGAATAATAAAGATCAATACGAAACTAAACACCATCATAGTCAAGTGTATTCGTTCAAAAGTCGTCAAGTCTAGGAGGAGGAAGTCAGCCGGTTATTATTTTAGAGAACAAGCCAATCCTTATAATAGCAGATTAAAGAATATGTCACAGCTACAACAAGAGATTCCTGCTCAAAGATTTGATGCGAAATTCGCAGCTTCCAGTACTTGGTTCTTAACATGCTTGTTATCGTTATCGGTTATCGGCTATCGACTTACCCGCACTTTGCGCACCGTCTTGCGGCTATCGTTGCGTATGTTGACCGTCACATTGACGTCCTCGCCGTGCGTATACCAGCCCTTGTCCAGGCTGGCCCTCAAGCCGACCCGGCCATCGTGCAGCAGAAACGGTTTATCGACGGCGCCCTGGGGTCCGCCGCAAGGTCCAACGCTGATGCCGCCAATGCCGCCGGTGACTCCGGCATTGCTATGGGGTGGCAGCATTTCGGAGCCAGTGTTGTCGCAGTGCTGCCAACGAATCAATCAGACCGAGTTTACAATCGACTCGAAATGCGTGTGTGTCTGGTCTGGTTAAGTTATGCATAATTAATTTGCTAAGCATGGCAGGAATCTGATTCGCCTGGGTCTGCGTGCGGTAAGCCATAAGTTCGATTTGCGACTGCCTAATTACAATTCAACTGGTTAGCTATTAATTAACGGACTGTGCAGTTCAACCATTTCGGGAGAGGGGGTAGCGCTGTTCAATAGGGAAAGTGGAACAGCTGGCCGGATCCGTATTATTGAAGCGGTTGCCTTTCGATTAACTCTGCACACAAATTAATTGCGCGGCTCAAAGCAGAGCGCGCCATTTGAACTCGCAAATAATAATTATATCCAAATTAATTGAACTCTCCGCAAGCCGATTAGTGCACTTCTGGCGCCTTTGAAAATAAATTACTTTTCGCCAGCGATTCGCTGTTGTGGCACACAGGACGCATTTGCATTTGCACCTGTTAGGCTAATCAATTGGCAGGTGCCACGTAGAGCACTCGGTTTATTGAAGTCATTAAGTCTGCGGTCAGCAGTGCAAAGGCTTAGAGAATATAATTGCAAGCTCTGTTAATGATGTATTAAATAGGCATGAGCTGAGCAGTCGTAATACTTGCTCACGTCTCAATGAATGACGCATTGACTCAGGGGCGTTGCGTGGAGGGAAGGGGGGGGGGGGGGCTGTTTGAGGTGCGACAGCCCCCTCAAGTGTTTAGAGTCGGCAATCTGCTTAAATTGAATCGACAAATCAATAGTCTGCTTTGCTTTCTGTTCGATTTAATTTAAATAATTTTTTTTTTTTAATTCACACAGGAGGGACAAACCTGAAATTCCATCAGTGTATTCGGGAATCAGAATATTGATGAACCCAATTACGTGTATTAATTTATTTATGAAATCTATATGCCGTCGCTAAACACACGAGGTGAGTCGGTAATTCGATATGAGTCACCCCTGCCACCCATTGTCCACAGCCCAGCTACGCCCCTGCATAGCATTTAAGGCTCTCTCTGTGTGGGGTAGGTCAACAACATTTCGACTGCAAATCATGGCCTTGATTTGACTCCATCTAGAAGACTGTGCAGCTGTATAAGTCCTAGACTTTAAGAGAGCTTATGTTTCGACAAAAAGACATGGCAGACTGAAAATAAATGCTAATACCTTTGCAGGCAACTGAACACTGTATAAGACTAATACACTCCGTTTTGCTACCTGAACGAGTATGAAGTAGAAGAAGAAGTTAGTTGAAATGATTTACTTTTGATTTTACATTTTCTTCTAATAAAGATTGAATCCATAATACTAGGTAGGTAGGTATGTATTAGTTTCATCGGTAGCCTTTATCCATTCCGGATAACATATATTAAGCTCATCTCACTTACCTCCTGGAAGGACTTGCTGTAGCAGTGGAATGGGTCGTTGGGGCACCGTTCAATTTCGCTTTTGCTGCGGCCAAAGCGTCCGCTGAACCTAAACGCCTTGGGCGAGAGACGCAGCTTGGGAAATGAATCACCGCGCTCCGACTTGGACTTGGCGCCCTTAGCCCCCGCACCCGTACCGGTACCTCCTCCTCCGCCTCCTCCTCCGCCTGCACTGCTGGTGCTGGGTGTTGGCTCATGCCCGTCGCTGTTACTCAAAGGGGGCGTGGCGCTGGCCGGCGGCGATTGGGTCGATGCGTTGGAATTCTGGCCAGCAAATGCTGCGAAGTTCTCCGGAGCGGTATGCTGGTGAAAGACGTCGGTGCGATAGATGACCCGTACGCCCATCTTGACGGAGGCCCGCCGATGGAACTTTTCATCCGTCTTGTCCGCTGAAACAGAGAGCAGGAGTGGGGAACGGGACCGTAGGGCCCAATTAGCTGGATGATGCACACAGCGTGAGAGCGCGAGAGACAGTTAGAGAAAGAGAGAGTGATAGAGCTGCTGTCATTGCTCGCTAAGCTCACAAGAAGCGCAGCTGCAATCGGTTATCTTTAATCGTTAATCGGTAATCGTTAATCGATAATCGGTAATTGTGAATTTGAATGAAATTTTGTGGTTTTCTCGTCGTCCGTCTCGGTCCAAAAGCGAATCAAATGCCAAATGGGGGTTGAATGCGCGCATTGCCAATGCAGCCAACGCTGCCAATGCTAGCTGTGAGCTTCCGATGCAGGCGGTTAGCCGCTCCGAACCTTTTTCTTATGTTACAACTGTCAAGTACTATTTGGACGTGCTGTGGAGGCTAGCTGAGTCAGCCTAGCCTAACAGCACGCTGAGGTCCGAAAGTGTTGTCGAATAACAGAGTGCTGCCTATTTTGAGGCCATCGAGTGCTGCCAAATGCAATTTAGCCATCAATTTTGATAATTCCATCAATTGAATGAAGTAATCTGACATGAACTTTGACAGGAACATAAGAAAATGGGACTCAAGCGGCACACAACAAACATTTACAGTTTAACACAATGAATTGGGATAGATGTAGTAAGGCAGTGAAACCGATATATAAACAGAGAGATAAAGATAGAGATAGAGATAGAGATAGAGATAGAGATAGAGATAGAGATAGAGATAGAGATAGAGATAGAGATAGAGATAGAGATAGAGATAGAGATAGAGATAGAGATAGAGATAGAGATAGAGATAGAGATAGAGATAGAGATAGAGATAGAGATAGAGATAGAGATAGAGATAGAGATAGAGATAGAGATAGAGATAGAGATAGAGATAGAGATAGAGATAGAGATAGAGATAGAGATAGAGATAGAGATAGAGATAGAGATAGAGATAGAGATAGAGATAGAGATAGAGATAGAGATAGAGATAGAGATAGAGATAGAGATAGAGATAGAGATAGAGATAGAGATAGAGATAGAGATAGAGATAGAGATAGAGATAGAGATAGAGATAGAGATAGAGATAGAGATAGAGATAGAGATAGAGATAGAGATAGAGATAGAGATAGAGATAGAGATAGAGATAGAGATAGAGATAGAGATAGAGATAGAGATAGAGATAGAGATAGAGATAGAGATAGAGATAGAGATAGAGATAGAGATAGAGATAGAGATAGAGATAGAGATAGAGATAGAGATAGAGATAGAGATAGAGATAGAGATAGAGATAGAGATAGAGATAGAGATAGAGATAGAGATAGAGATAGAGATAGAGATAGAGATAGAGATAGAGATAGAGATAGAGATAGAGATAGAGATAGAGATAGAGATAGAGATAGAGATAGAGATAGAGATAGAGATAGAGATAGAGATAGAGATAGAGATAGAGATAGAGATAGAGATAGAGATAGAGATAGAGATAGAGATAGAGATAGAGATAGAGATAGAGATAGACTGATGAATGAAATGATGACTTTATGAAAGATTAAAGACATGAAGCGACAACAATGAAAAGACAAACGACATCAAGTCGGACTGACCATAAGCTTATATCTATTTATAAAAATTTATAAAAATACTCGCATACACACACGCACACACACATTCACTCACACACGTATACAAACAGAGGCAGCAAGACAGCAACTGAACTGAAGGTGAACTGAAACGAAGTAGAGTCACATCAATACGTTGATACTAAAATAGGAAAAACACAGAGGACAATACAAGTTATTACACGACAATTGAATTGAATTGAATTGTTTTTGGCCAGGCATCAGAGGACACTGTGGCAATGGGACGAATCGTGCCGCTTACCTCGAACCGGGCTGCACAGACAGCAGCAGCGAAGGCTGCGCCACATGCGTGCCGTGAATCTGGTCAGAATATTGGTTCTCTGAATGTGTCTCTGCCTCTGCCTGTGCCGCCGCATCTGCTTTAGCGTCATGCCCTGTGCTGTGGGGGGATCGCCTCAGAGAGGCTTACGGCGCTTGCGAACTGGGTGCGATAAGTGCGTAAAGTGCGATAAGCATAAGCAAAGACATTCACATTCAAACAGCGCCGCACAGTAAATCAGAAAACGAAATCAATCAACGATCACAAATCACAAATCAAAACTCAAAAATCAACAGTCGTACTTATATCGAAAAACGAAAATTGATAATCGTCAATCGTTAATCATTAATCGTAAATCGTTATTGGTTAATCATGGTACAATACAACAAACAACACAAGAAAACGTTTAATTTGTGTAAGTTTTGTTTTATTTTAATGTTAGATCTTTGATAAGCATATCTTAGTCCATATGAGTCTGGGACGCCCCATAGACTTCAGTAATTCAGTAATCGAATTGCACACTGAAAAAAAAGCATGGTTAACTTTGATGGCGATTCATTTCTTCTTCAATTCAAGCTGCAAAACTGCTGTTACAAGAAAATATAAAACGTTTCCAATGCGAGTACGAGCAAAAAGTTTTCGTAAGAAATGAAAAGAGAAAAGAGAGTACAAAGCAACAAAGGAAACAACTGCTGTAGATGATGGAGACGGACATTCTCAAGCTCTCATAGATTGAAATGAAGACAACCAATTCTATGGTCGAATCAACAACAAAATATGTGCTGCTCTTTTTTTTTTTTTTTCAACTAACCGGATTTAAATTTCGTTTTACAAAATAAAAAATGAATAAAAGTATATCAAATGAAAAATGAATTTAGGATTGATTTTGCTCAAAATCGGAAACATTCAAAACAATGTGTTGTGACTCTGTTATTGAGGAAACAAGAGGCTATGGCATGAGTCTGAATATAAAGTGACGCAATGCTTCATTATCCGCTTCCCTTTGATAATTAAGCATTGGTAAAGGCTTGCACAGAGCCAAGATCATGGACGTTGGCCTGTTTCACGCAGAGCCGCTGCGTGGGTGCGAGGATGGCGAAGAGGAAGAGGGAGATGCAAGTTGTCTAGTTGCATTCGAAGGACGGATCGAGACCGTGTTGAGACCAGCTCAATGCGATTCGCAACAAAATGGTTGATTTTATCGTTTCAACTGGGCTCAAGACGGTCTCAGAACCGGTTCGCATTGCGTTTAGCTTAACACTGCATTCAAAAAATAAAAATAAAAGAAGAAAAATATGGCTGGGATGGAAGAAAAAACAATACTCCTTGGGTAGATGATCCATAACGAGGACAGTTCTTCTACTTGGCGCACATAATTAAAGCAAAACAATGGAGCGAACAGCGATTTATGTGGGCTACTAGGCTGGCCCGGGGACTGGCCCGGCCTGGGCTCACCTTTGTGCCGCTTTTTGTTAACGCTGAGAACCGCTAGAGGGCGCTCCGGCTAGCTGACTAGCAGCTGGTCCGTTTTCCACTGGAGGCGGCCGCAGGCGCCCGTTAAGCGCACTTCTTTTCATACTTGAGCACACGCACACAGGATGTACGGCGCCTCGGGCGACCGGTCGATGGGGGAGGAGAGTTGTTATTAAACAGAATATGCCATGTCCTTTGTTATTCCAAATGATATCAACTGTTAACAGGCAACATAGTGTTTGCACATACATAAATATATGGATTGTATGTATATAGAGATATATGTGTATGTATTTATGTATATATAAGTATATATATATATATATATATATATACATATATATTCCAAATCATACAGCTAAGTCCCGATTGTATTGTGTGGAGTAAAACAATAAGTTGTTAAAAAGCATGCAGTTTTCTCATTAGCTCTCATTTCCAATCGCGCAGCCCCCACCGAGCTCTTCATAGAGCTGGCGGTTAGGTTCGTACTTCGGGCAATGCTTGGCTGTAGTACGCAGGTATTCATTTCAATTCGGCTGCCGAAAGACCAACGAAAGGGCGACGGGGATGCGCGCAGGCATCCAAGGATCTATGGCTCCGGCGGCAATTGAAAAAAGAAAAGGAAAAAAGAAATGGCAAAATGAAAAGAACTCAAAGGAAATAGAAAAAAGGCAGACGGAAGGCATTGGGAGCATCAGAAATCGCAAAACGGAATTGAAATCCGAATGGCTCGAGTGGTCGAAGGTAAAGCAGCCGCGCAATGCTTAACAGGCATGCATTTACATTAGAAATTGATTCAATTCGCATACCCTGTAAATGCGCATTCAGCTAAGATGTATGCCAAGCAGGCAGAGCAACAACAAGTGAGATTCACTGCCGCGCTCCTTTTCATATGTAGGGAGGGTATCGGCTGGCTGGTCAGACCCGATCGAGAGCAGCTAATACAGTGCAGAAAGCAAACTGAACGGCAAACCCAAAATGGAATTTAATCAAAATCAATCAAAAATTAGAAAACAAATGGAGAGAGACAGGGGGAGAGCGAGAACGAGAGAGAGAGATAGAGATAGAGATAGAGATAGAGAGAAGAGAACAATTCTCTCACATCAACCTTGCTGACGTCAACAGCAGCAGCAGGTGCAGCAAGCGTAGTGAAAAGTATTGGGATCTGTTTTTCTCTTTGGCCTTCGTTATACAAAGAAGAAAAGGCTTTGGTGTGGGCGTGGTCATCAATATAAATAGGCAGTAAGTGTAATTTGATTGAGCGTGCCTCGCATAAGTCGTTTCTTGTGCCCTAGAGGGCGTACTCGCTGCCCGAGATACTCACGATTCGATTCGAATGGCGCTGGCAATGGCTTGATGATGTGTGATGGATGGAGGAAAGGTAATGTTTGCTGGTTAATTATAGCTAAGCTTAAGTTACTATCAAACCTGGAAATGTGTGCAATATTGATCTTAAACTGAGCAGCAAAAAAAAAGTAAACCAGAACTAAAACCAAAACTCTAAAACTTTCCCAGGGTATTTCCATATTCTTGCAGTAAATGGGTTCACTTGCACCTCCTACAGATTGATGATATTTCGTCAATTGTCCTTAAGATCTTACTTACCTTTCGGATAGTTCTAGCTGTGATAAAAAAAGAGTTTTGTTTTTAAATTGAAAAATCCTAAAACCTGCTAAAATTCTATCGATTTCATTCTTTCATGACTGTCGCAATGACTCTAGCGGAACGTGATGGAGTAGGCTCGAGTCAAAGCTTGCTAGTTGTAGCGCCTAGAGGTTTAAGTAAGTTGAGCTATTGCTATTCGGAAGTTGAGTTAGCTCCTACTATGCTCCCCCATTGATTCACAATATTTGTTGACTCTTCGCCCGATGACGTTGCTCTACCTCGATGACATACATCACCTGCGGAGCTCCGGTTCCGGTGTCCACGGAGCAAATGGCTATATGTACAGGTGGCCATATGGACAGATATAGCTAAAGACTTACCAATGAAGCAGCGTACGTCGTAGCTGGTGCCAATGGGGGCTCCGTAGTAGCGTTTGGCTGGCACTAGCTGGACACTGGGTGGTGCCTGGGCGGTCAGCGATAAGGTGAACGGATGAGCCCCATCGCCCAGTCGCTTCAGTAGAGCCTCCTGCAACGAGAGAGCACTTGCGTCAGGCCACAACCAGCTGCATTGTCGAATTTCGAAAATTGGCACTTTAATTGATTTTCTTGAAAAATCCAGATGGAGGGAGAGAGCAGGAGAGACCGTTTAGGTCAAGGCTAGATAAGAAAGGGAAGCCGATTTCTTTACCCAATCCTGCCCATCAAGGAGAGACAGAACAGGTCTGACCTTCGCTATTATTCAGGTCAGGGCAATAGAAAGCGACAGAGAGACTTACTTATTAAATGCTTATCTAGGGATGTCAGGGCTTAACCAAAGGAGTCGGTCAGACTTCCTTATCACATCCGTAGAGAGCAAACGCAAGGTTAAGCTGCAAAGGAGCTACTGAATTCATTAGAGAGGAGAGAGAGGAGAGGGAGACTTTATCGTTTAGGTGCTTTCCATGCAAGTCTAACAGTATATTTATGGGTTTGTGTGCGAGTGTGTGTGAGTGTTTATTATTGAAGGTTATATTTAGTTTTTAATTATGCACTTCGACGCTTTGATTGGGGGAGCGGGCAGTTTGAATTGCGGGCTTTGTTTTGGCTTTGATAACAATGCTTTTTGTTAAATCTTCGGCTGTTTTTGGCATTTCATTTGCATTTGATTATGTATTCGGTATAATGCGATGCCTCTGGCCCTGACTCTGCCCCTGTGGCATTCGTCCTGGCCATGATGATCCTGACGCTGCTGGTGCCCTTGGATTTATTCCTAAATATCTTATCCTCGTCGCGTGCTGTCCCGTATCGTGTGGGCTAATGGGCAACTGCCACAGCGACAGCCACAGGGGCAGTCCAGCCACTGCTCCGCCCCGCTTTCCCATTGACTTTGCCTAAAACTGTGCACGGCATTTTAATGGAAAGTATTTAAAGACAATTCCCTAGCACAAATTGTTTGGCTCTGCAAACGTTTTGTTCTTCTTTCAGCGCCATTTGTGGTTGAAAAGGGGCGAACAAGAGATGACACAGAGACAGCGCGACACAGAGAGAGGGAGAGAAAGAGAGAGAGAGAGTGGGAGCAATTGAGACGAGCAGAGGAGTTGGACAAGAGGCTGTTGCTGCGGAATGTGAAAGGAACACCAAGCATGTCTTCCTAAGCCTCAATTGTCAGACAAAGATGTAGCTCCTGGCTTATCATTGAGACAACAAATTTAACTGTCGCGCTAATAAGTTGGATGTTCTCAGCCAAATCTGTTGATATTTCCAAGAAAATCCCCGTTTAGACAATGCAAATCAAGTGAGCCACTGCCGCACAAACATGTTCTCCCTATAGCATTCGGATTATAACCATAGGTTGGCTGAGCTGGGAGAGTTATTGGGACAAGAATCTATCAATCGATATCATCGATAGATTGAAAACTTGTTCGATATATTTCAGAGATGGAGAAAAAAACAGCATAAGCTAAGCTATTTCATATCAGATTTTCAATCATGCGAATCCCCAGTATATGTATTAAAAACTCCCAAATTATCGATTTATTGAACTATCGATTTTCAATATATTTCGTCCAGTATCTGTTCAGCTAGCTTTTTACTAGTCGCTAGAGCAATGGCTCTAATATTATATATCTTATACATATATACATATTAGGCTCACTTATATTTTTATTTTGCTGTCTCTTTTCCTCTCTGACTTAACTTATCTTATTCTATACATCTTTTGATTTGCTCTGTTTTGGTCTATTGCTCAAACTGCACCTAATCTTCTTTAAATGGAAATCCTATACAACAGTCTGTCATTTAAGCATTAGGTACTTCTTATTGTCTTTTTATCCTATTTGACTCAGAATGCTTGAGACCTGCTTGTCGACTAAGCTTTAGCGTCGTCTAACAATCTTTTTATCTTCTTTGGTAAACAAGTTGTATCGAGGTATCTATTGCAAAAAGTCTATCTTCTTCTTATAGTCTTGTTATGTTCTTTGGGTTGCATTCCTTTTGAACTATTTATTAACTTATTTTCTTTGATTTGATAGTTTTGCAACACTGCTATATCCCCCACTGTGCCTGCAATGGACCACAACACTGACGCATCCATTATAATCTCATCAGATCTGACATCGATTGCTCAGCTTAGCTCGGCCATATTAAGATCAATTTATCAACGTATCTATCATGAATTCATTAGGAAAAATTCGCTTTCATCTCTCTGTCGGCGGACGCACACAATATTATGCCATTCAGTATCTTCGGTATTTCGCTTTGCGTTCGGCCTTCTGAGCCGTGTTATTTGCGAAATACTTTGCCGCTGCCATCAGCAACTTATTAAAGTCAAATTTATTTAATTATGCATGTTTGTGTTTCTGTTTTAAGCGCTCCGAAGAGGCAGAGGCGGAGGGCAGGGACTGGGGCTGAGGCTGTGGCTGAGGCTGAGGCTGTGGCAGTGGCAGCCAACAGTAAATAAGTTACTAAATATATTATGCAAATCGGCCAAGACAAGCGAGAAAAATGAAAGTTGGCAGCCAAGGACTGCAAACGGAGAGTTCCGAACTGTAAACTGATTGCCTAACCGAATTTTGGCGAGTTTGGCTGTCAAAAATATGATGGCTAAATAAATGATTGCCATGTCAAGTTTAATAAAAGGGAAAGTTCAAATTGAAGCTTCTTTCAGGGTTATCGCTCCCACTCCCATTCCCACTCTCTCCCACTCCCTATCTATCTGTCTATCTGCTGTACACAAAAGTATGCTAGCGAAAAACAATACAAAAGGGAATCGCAAACATTTGTATAGCTTTTAGTTAAATGAAATTGATTTTCAATTGGTTTAAGTGCAGTAAATTGCCGTCTTTAAATCTATGACGAGCGAGTGGCACAGTCGAGCAGGAGAACAGCATCAAGAGCTCACGTAAAATGTCAACAAAATAGCTACAAGAACAAGAACACTTGTCTGCACTCTTTTATCCCCCATTCAATCTCTCTCTCTCTCTCTCTCTCTCTGCGTCTCTTCAAACCGGAAAAAGTATAGCATACTTTGTTGCGCTCGCTTTAAATCTGAGCTAAGCAAGGAACAAAACGCCAGAGCACCATCAATTTCCAAGCGTTTGCAATTATTTCAAAATGCAGCTAGACTGAATACATAACAAGCGCCGCAGCGTACACAAATGCACGACTAGCATATACCCTGGAATTCAGCTACAATAAGTATCTTAGTACACATATTTCAGTTGCTTTTCGTGTGAGCAGTTACCAAGGGATTTCCATGTATCTACATATATATAACTAAGTTTCACTTGCACTCTCCCCTCCCTCTCCTCTCTCTCTCTCTCTCTCCCACTCTTCTCCTCACTCTCTATTCTCATTAACTTTTCTGCAATACATTCTGCTTGCGCTGCTTCTACACGGAGGTGCTAAAAGCGAACGCTGCCCCCGCTCCGCAGCTTGCTTCATTTTTTTTTCTTCCAATTTATGTGCCACTGAGGCAGCTGCCACATGTTGTTACTGTTAGAGAGTTTGCTGAGCTAGTAGCGGAAAGTTAAGCCAAAAAAGGAAAGAAAAACAAAATAAAAATATATTAAATTGCGCTCGCTCGCCGAGTTTGCCTATCAGTTTTAATAGCGCCACAAACTTCGCAGTCTGAGCTGCATGCTGCCCGGCTCCTGCTGCCTGCCACCTACTTTGAGCAGTGCTCGACTGGTTTGCCGAGTGCTCGTCTCGCACTCGTCGCCTCTAAAGTGTCTGCTCAACAACACACAAACTGACACTTCAGCCGGTCAATGAGCGAATGCGACTGAGTGTGGGACCGGTGGCAGGAATCAGAAGGTGTGGGCAGCGTTCGGGCGTTCGGGCGTTCGGGCGGCTGGTCTGGTTAGCTGTGTAGTGCGCACTGCATAATTTCAATTACAATGATTGCAACGTTGACACGCTGCTTGCGACTTACCTGAAGTGGACTGAGCGTTTCAGGCGAGGGCTCCTCGAGGCGCGGCCAAATCTGATGCAGCGACATAATGGCCTCGTTGCAGAAGCGCAGGCCCATCACCTCCTCGTCCTCGCGCCCATAGCTGCAACGAGAAAGGACCGAGCAATTATTTATGAACTCTCTTTTAGCTGGACATACAGCGACAGGTTCCACAAGTTCGATTTCAAGCGGCTCGGACTGGCCTGGTGCTGGGGGGACGAGGATGGAGAATGGTTAGGTCGGTGTCGTGTGGGTCTACCTTACCGAAATGTCAGAGTTAGCTGCGCATAAACGCGATATCCTTGAATGGCCTTCGGGTCCACATAGACTATACCGCGCAGCACCGATGGATTGTTGCCGCTGAGTATTATCTCGCGCGTTGGCAAATAGAGCGTGATCACGCAGTTCGGCGACGTCTTCTTGTACACACGCTGCGTCCCAAAGTCATCCTTGTGTATCCTGTAAAAGTCGATGCGAATCGAAAGTTAGCTATCTCTTCGACCACACGCGCATTTTCTGGTGCTGCGCAACAAAGTCTTGTTGGTAAAGTTGTGTGGCTGTAGTTAAGAGGCGCATCGCCTTACAGTGCCATATGTATATATATGCACATACTGGTGTATGTATTTATAACGTCTGCTCATTCGCCAAGCTAGCGAGCGCCTACAGTCGCTAGATGGCTCGTTCGACTTACAATGCACGTTTGCAACGGCCTCTATACTTACGGGAACTTAACTGGGCTTATTCGGCTAATTGGCGCAAGCCAACTAGCCACGCATCTGTTTGCCAAGTTCATAAACTGAACACAGTTCATAGCTGCACTGCCTACAGCAGCTAACGACTCCAATGCAACAATTTTAATAATAGTGTTATTAACAATACTAAACAGAATAATGTGTTTAAGGAGTAGCAGCATAGTTACTTGGGTTGGGTCAGGAAGCACAAGTTCTTCACACGCAACTCCTTGCCTCTCTCATGAAATCCACTTATATTAGCAGTGTTGTAAAATGACAAAATAAAGGAAGAACTTGAACTTTCTTAGCATTGCAACAAGAAGCTCACAGCTGGCAATTCAATGCTTAATTAGCTGCGATTCAACTGTGAGACATGCGCCACAGCTGCCCACGCCCAGGTGTGCATGGGGGCTGTCGGTGCATAGCTCGGTCTATAAATAGTTTGACGCGGGCAGCTGGCGCACATTTGTATGTATGTGTGCAACATTTTACGGCAGCTCCATTGATTTGCGTACCCGCTGATAAACAAACACGTTAATTCAAAATTTCTGCCAGTTGTTGTTGACACCGTTGCGAGCGTCAAAAGTTGTGGTAAACAATTTTCTGGCCAACTCTGCAGCTCTGCGACTCTGGCGGTTCCACGAAACTTTCAACAAGCCGCTGACACCTGGCTAGCGGGACAATTAACCAGCCCAGCAGCTGGGCGGCATTCCGTTGCATTTCGCATGAAGGTCACATCAGTGTGCAGCCAACGGGCCGCCAATTTAATTGACCTTCAACACGGCGACCTCGTGTCAGATTGATTTAACTTGTCCAACACTTGCAAGCACTTTAACGAGCCACATTGGCCACATTGTGCATAGTGATATAAAGTATATATTGTACGAGAGTGTAGTGCTATGGGTCATAGATAAAAGTTAGATAAGAGCTCGATTACATATACATAATATAGTCTATGAAAATAATCAAATTATAGATAGAGACACAGTTATAGATGTCATAATACATAGGCTAATAGCTATATAATTACGGATGTAGCTATAGATATAGTAGTTTGAGAATGCATGTGTTGATAAAGGCTCACCTGCCAAAGGCTGGATGTGACTGTAAATTGTTAATGTCAGATGACTAATTGTTATGATAATAATATGACGTGATGCTGTTAAGGTGTCCGTGCAAAGTCTGGGAGTGAGTCTCTAAAGCAAAGTCTGTACAACAGTCTGTAAAAAAGTCTGTAAAGTATTCTGTAAAAGCGTCTGTAAAAGGGTCTTTATTCTGTAAAGGAATCTGTAAAAGAGTCTGTAAAAGATACTGTAAAATATTCTGCTAAAGATTATGTGATAGAGCCTGTAAGAGAGTCTGTTAACAGACCTGTTAAAGATTCTGTAACTCTGTACAAGAGTCTGTAAAAGGGTCTGTTAAAAATTCTGTAAAACAGTCTGTCAAAGGGTATGTTCAAGATTCTGTAAACGGGTCTGTTAGAGATTCTGTAAATGGATCTGTAAAGTCTGCATAATATACACTAAAGGGTTCTGTGGTCTGTTATCAAAGAATTCCAATTCGCGATTGCCTCCCACTGTCGCAGTAGTGTTTGCTTGAGGCTGAGTACAGAGTTGTTTTAGAGCTATTCTCAGAGCTTACTTCCAGGTAGCATGCTTCTCAATTTTAATGAGAGAGAGGCAAAGATCGTCGTTGCTCGAAGTAGTCCAGGGTATGGCTGACTGAGAGCGAGACGACACAGTTTACACAGTTCATAAATACTGAACGCAGAGCTGGCCTTTGCCACAGCATCAACTGTGTGGCAAGGCACTCAGCATGCGTGCAACAAGCTACTTCTTCTTCCACGACTCTTCACAGTTGGCCTTTTAGCGCTTGATTGCGTGCTATTCGTTGAATCGGGCAGAGTATTTATACAGCCGTATGTATATATACATTTAAATACACAATCGGTTGCAAAATGAGCAGAGGTATATTGAAATGGAGTCGTGCTTCTTTTGGTGGCCTGGGTGGCCTTTCATCAAATATTTCTTTGACCGTTATTGACTTACAGCCAAACGTAATATCCTGCCAAAGAGGGAACTCATTCGCACCGCATGTCAAATACACGCGGGTGGTCAGCCGTAATTTAAAGCTTCCACGTCACTCACACTGCAGCCATCCCGGACCCAACTCCCGAACCGTGGCACAAATGAAATCTATAGGAATTTATTTCATATACGTATGTATATGAAACTCATATTGCGCTTTGGTTCCGGCTCTTTATCATTGTTTTTCATAGATGTCATTCGACTAAATTATTGAAAATACTCTTTGGGTCTGGCTCTGCCTCTGGCTCTGTCCCTGTTCTTAATAAACGCGAATCGACAATTATTTGCATTGAAATGGACCGACAGTGCATTATTGCATTTCATTATTAATTCGCATTTTACGTTGAATTTCAGAATATTCCGTCTACCCCTGTCTCTCTCTCTCTCTCGCCCTCTCTCTGCGATTGCATTTCGATTGAAATTTTTGTGAAATGTTTTTCCGCAACTGTGATATAATCGTTTTGATTTGGTCATTTGTTTGCCATTGACTAGCATCTGTCATTGGCATAATTGACCTTGATTGAAGGTGATTTACAGAACGCTTTGCGCTGATAGCGCCCCATTCGTCTAATTAACACCTCTAAGTGTTGTATTTCATTAGCCATCGGTCAGTCAATATTTGCGTTCATTAAATCATAAGTCCCCCAGTCAAGTGGCCCAAAGCAAAAGGCTGTGGGTGGCTCTGTGTGTGTGGGAGGGTTATCTATTGAGCGCATACCAGTCGCAATCACCTGCATCGCATTCAGTCCGACAAATTCTATTGTTGTTATTATTAAATTCCACGCTTTGGCTATTTCGGAACTAAGGAACAATGATTCAGCCCGGGCAGGTGCTGCCGCACAATGGCAAATACAGCTGCATATTTGCACCGACACAACAGCAATTGTGTTGCCCCTCTCCCTGCCCCTTGGCGTAATTCTCAAATAATAGGCGGCAAGTAATTAATGGCAGACTTTAAGTATACTAAAGACTAAAGTATATCAGTTTTGATCGTGTGTCGATATATAGACATGTCCGTCCGTCCGTATGAACGCCGAGATCTCAGATAATATAAGAGAGACTAAAGACTTGAAATGTGTATTCGTTTTTATCATATTTTTCGCCAGCTCATTCCATTTTTCTTCTATCGATTAAAATCGATAAATTGATTTTGCTTAAACGTAATTTGAATACTTATAGACCTAGAGACTTCAAATTTACTGTGTATATGTATATATTTGAGGAATATAATGATTTTTTAATGTACAAATTTTGGATATCTCGCCCCCTTCACGACCAAGTAGTAAAACAAAAAACATTGTTCAAGTACTAGAGACTTGTGCTTTGAGTAATACAACCATTTTAGTGTTACTACAGCATACTGAAAATTTGATGAAGATAGTCCGATTGTTTGGCAAATAATATCCCAGAGTATAGCCCGGATTGCAGCCCTATCGCAGTCGCTGCCAAGTGCGCAGTTAGCAGGTGCTTTGAGCGCTAAAGCCTCGAGTACAGGTCGCATGGCTCAAAGTCTGGCACAGCTAGCTGTGATATATGATAAGTCTATAAGCAAAAATAAACGCAACGCAAAGTGCAAAAGCTCAAAATGCTGCTGCTGCAGCTCACTTCGATCCGATTGATATCTGCAGATGGCAGCCAGAGACAATAGCATGCTGTGCCTCTCCCCTCGCTCTCTCACCAGACACACCCTCAATGCTCGCATGCTCAAGTCCTCAGCGTCTGAGGAGCTGTGTGCTGATAATGGAAACAAGTGCAGCAGCTACTCAAATGCCAGGTCTCCGTCATGCAGACAAAGGGAGCTTCAGCTGTAAGTACTCTATATCTTATTATGCGTTACAGCAGACTATAACCATACGTCTCCTAAGTACCCACTGTGCTGCACTTTCCTTGAGAGTCTGTTGAACATCAATTTGGCTGCAACTCAAGCAGCAAAGCTTACCTCGGACCAGCTCAGAGTTGTGTTGACAGCTTCGCTTGCGTGCACTATTATGCTATCAAATAATTGGCATTCATATGTACATATATACAGGCATATGTATCTGCCCATATTTTTGAGCTGTCCTCTGCACTGCCAGTTGGACAAAAACCAACACTGGATCATTCACATTGCATACATACATGTGTGTATGTCTTTGACCCGTCACACTTAATCGCCGTACAAATTGTCTAGTGCCTAGAGCGGTCAACAATGCACGCCACCCTTAAAAGTCGAAAGCTTAACCGGCTATCAGGGCGGGGGCTTGCTTATAACTTTGTACGTTGACGCTTTTGTTTGCATTCCGCAACAGATGTCCAGCTGCCGCGCGAGACCGCCTCCCTCTGGGCCAGTTCCTTCTATCGTTGACCTTTTCGGATTGAACGAAAAAATGTATTTTGCGGCCTGGTGTCCAAGGAGACGAGAGGGTGGCGCGGAGTAGCAACGAACGACGTACATTGTTTAATTGGTATAAATTAAACAAACGCCACCGTTCAACGAGGCGTTGCCCTTTCGAGGTGTGCGGGGCGTATACGTAATGTGCTTTTTTAATAGCCATGCGGTCTGCGGTCTGTGGTCTCCGGTCTCCGAACGACCTGCTGCCTGCTGCCCCCCTGCTTAAGTGCTCGGACAGTGCTCAAATTTAAGCATCTAACCCAAATCAAAATAGACGCCGTGCGCTGGCAAATGCACGTAATTCAATTTGTAGTCGAATGTCGAATGGGCCCGGTGAGCAAATTACCAGATTATTGACCGTAAATCAGGTTCGCCAGCGGCCACAGGGCTGCACAGCAGCAATATAATTAAACTTGATCGCACCCCAGGTGCGCAAATCGAGCTGAGCTATAAATGATATTTAACCAGCCATAGACCGAAACTTAGACGAGCTCCAAGACAATGGGCCAATCAAAAAGCCTTCACACTGAGGCCACTGGGGTCAGACAGCAAACAGACAGCAACTTTGCGGCGAGAGACTTTGCATGCTCAAGTGAATTTGGAGCCGGTGCTGGTCGAGCATCTCATTTAAGCATTCAGCATTCATGTAACCTTCGCTGGCTCAGTCAGGCACATAATTGCAAAATAATTAACGCGCGTTTCAAGGCGCTGAGACTGGAGCTGGCACTGCCTGTGGCTGCGGTTGTGGCTGCGGTTGTGGCTGTGGCTGTGGCTGTGGCAATGCATCAAGGATAACGCCGCAAAATCAAAGCGGCATCGTAATGAGTAAAGGCAAATGCAAAATGCAAAATGCAAAAGACGAAAGACGAAAGGCGAAAGCAGAAGCAGAAGCAGAAGCAAAGGCAAAGCAAATCAAATGACTGAGCGATGAAAGCCGCTTGCTGCGACGGCAGGGCGTGTGGCCATGTGCTGCCATCAAGGACGCTGCCTTAACGGCACTTTGTCGTCCAGCAGGATATTCGATTTACCGCGCCACAGCGACCGCTACGTCCGCTCAGCAGGTGGTTATATCGCCGATGCCATAAAGCGAAATGAATAATAATATAGATACAATTAGAGCTGTGGCAATCGGGTGTAACAGGCCGGGCCATGCCCTGCCAGCCCTGCCATTGCACAATTCGTCAGTCGGCGCGCATAACTCATTCAACTGGCGAGCCAGTGCAACCTGGCGGCAGTCACCTGCATATAATTAATTGCATTGCCGCTGACCTTGGCTGTGACGCGACTGTGACGCGACTGTGACTTGGCTGCTAAGCTTTGCCTTGCTGCGCGCACTAATTGATGTATCACGTATACGCCAGCGCAGCCAAGTCAAAAGCCGACGCGCAATTGGTATTTGCCAAGTCGAACTAGACTAATCTATAAATAGCAGCTGCTAAGTGTCAGACCATATTAGATTTAGACAAGGTGACATCGGACATCTGTTCCCTGGTCACTTGATTTATGACTGCGTGAGAGACTGGCAGACCTTTAAAACTTGACTGCTCTTCAATTGAAATGATTTCTCAACTGAGTAAATTGCAGGCAGCTCTGCTTGAATGGGCGACAGATAAAAGGCTGAAATAGAATATAATTGCAATGCTTCAGGACGGGCTTAGGATGGGACTACGAGGGAGATTTTAGCCAGCTGAAGCTCTTCATCGTCCATTATTGTTGATTCTCTAGTCTCCTCATAATACTTGAGCTCCATTGAATAAATCTATTTTTGCTTTGCATTTTGGTAGAGCTGAGTAAACCATCAACAACAAGAGGTAAAGTCTGGCTGACAGAGGTGTCCAGCTCAAAACATCCTGCAGCTGCGCTAATGCGGCTAAGCTCAAAGAGCGCCCTTCAAACTCAACCAAGTGGCAGGCAGAGGTTTTGCTGCATCAGCGGCAGCTGGTTCATTATCGCTAGCACCGGCAGCTGGCTGACGCTTGCTCGGGCACAACACTTGCCATAATTACTTAATTTGCATTGCCGCAATCGGGGCCTGGGAGCTGAGCCAAGAGTGAAATGTTTTTTGCATTGCGAACGTCTCTTGACGTTGAGGCCATTGTTGTGTCCACGTCTTGCGCACTCCACTCACCATTTGAGTAGCGCTTTCGAGAGCGGTGCTATTGGTATATACCACTCCTACAGCTCGAGCTGCCCCACTTGACATCCCACGCAACACATTGTTTCGCTTATGAAATATGCAACAAGTTGCGCGCTAATCAGCTGTCCGCCTCAACAACGCCGTGACTTGGCCCGTTTGTTATCGGTCTATTCATTTTGCACTCTCTTTGAGCTCAGTGGTCCTTGACATATGATATGCTATTAAAGCATCCATTCTACGGCACATCGCATCACTTGTCACAGCCAAAGGACTCTTCCTCTTGCTCCTGCTGAAGGCTAAGCACTTCACTAAGCAGAACTTTACCTTTGATACAGATATGAACTTAACAGTTATCGATAAATATAATACCGTGCATTCACTCATTGGTAATTCCATTTCTATATCTCTACTTTTACGTTTAATGTGAGCTATTTATCGCATATGACTAAATAGAAAGTCCAACCGCATTCGAATCTCTTCATGTTAACTATCGATAACTGTTATAAGATATTATCTGACTCTTAACATTCTGTAACATAGTTTCTATTATCATAAACTAAACAATGCAATTTGAGTCAGAGTAAAACAAAATGAAACATCAATAACTATTGCAATACCATTAAAACACCTCTACAATAATTATATAGACATCGATAGCAAAATTATGGTCGATAACTCATTTAATAGCTACAGCTTAATTCACTGATATTTCTTTATTTTACATAACCAGTAACAAAAGACCCCAAGCTATAAAGCAACCAACGTCTTTCGCATCAGGATTCGATAAACATAATATCGATAACTGCTTCATTACTATTGAAGAGCCCCTTCTACTAAATTCAATTTAAACTAGGGTTCGTATGAACCCGTATGCAATGTGCTACAAGTGACGGCTCTATTTATATACTTATTGTCAAAGAGGACTTGTTATCGATAAACATCATGCTGTATTACATTTTTCTGAAATAAGCTCTTTATATGATAAGTTGACAATCTGTAATTAGATCCCCCGACCATGTAATTCGTTTAATCTGATGCTTTTCACTGATTTCCAATTATTGAATGAGTCAAATATGTACGTTTTAAATATGAATTGAACATGATAAAAAATATCGTGATTGAGTTTTCAATGCTTATGCAAGTGAATGAATGCATAATTGGACGATTTAAATGAACACAACATTTCGGGCGAGCATGTGTGGGAGTGAGTGTGTGTGTGTGTGTGTGTGTGTTTGGCATAATTAAAGGTATAATAACGCATAGTCAAGACAGCAAGTCGAACGGTTAACGATTGCTGTGCTGCCTCTAGCCAAGGCCGGCCTAATGACGCATTAAGTACTCGCATCAAGTATACGCCCCGCGGCACTCACACACTTTATCTATGCTAGCGCATATGTGTGTGTGTATGCGTATGTGTGTGTATGTTTAGTGGGAGCATTGCTTTAATGAATAACTACTACCTGTGTCCGTTTGTTAGCTCCGTCTCGGCCAACAGGTCGTGCAGCAGCAGCTCCTCGCTGTGGTAGCTGGCCGACCTATTGAGGGTCTCCCGCTCGGCGACAGCATCGGGATTCAGCTGGGCATTCGCCATGGCCAGCAGGTCTTTTGAATGGCACGATAATGTTGGATGTTGTTGTTGCTGATGTTGATGTTGTTCTGGTTGTTGTTGTCGCTGTTGTTGTTGTTGTTGGTATTCGTGCTGGCGCTGCTGTTGTTGCTGCTGCTGCTGTGATGTTGCGAGAGATTTTGAACTGACACTGCCGCCAACGGGCAATAAGTCCATAAAATGTTTAAGGCGGCGTAATCTCCAATTGTTGTTGCCTCTGTTGTTGTTGTTGTTGTTGTCGTTGTGGTAGTAGTTGTTGTTGTTGTTGCATATCATATTTTGTTGTAGATTTGAGCCAGTGGCCATAAAACATCATCATCAACAGCAGCAGCAGGAGCAGCAGGGGCAGCAGTAGGAGGGGCGACGGGAGGAGGAGCAGCGGATGGGATGCGTTGCAGCAGGAACACAAATTACACACAATTATGTATGAAAGTGTGTGTGTGAGGGTGTGTGTGTGTGTGTGCGTGTATGTTAGTTAAAAAGCAACAATTGCTCGCCTTGTATACATTGTTATACGTATGTACATATGTATGTATGTGTGTGTACGCTTGGATACGCAGATATAAATACATATATACATTAAACATATAATATATATGTATATAATATATGAATATATACTTATACATATGTATATGCATGCACATTTCACTTGCACGTTTTGCTTATTGGATTTCATCGCTTAGCTTTTATTACCCACCCAACAACCCCCCCCCCCCCTCGCTCGATTCCACGAAAGAGCCCCAAAAAAAAAAAAAGCACGGTTGAACGTTGCAGCCGGGCCTTACCGACTGCAGAATACTCATTCACGCTGCCCGACTCCTTTTCCAATTTAACACACTGCCAATTGGCAATGTATATCTGCCACGCCCCC
Source organism: Drosophila mulleri (assembly GCA_035047565.1). Lineage (NCBI taxonomy): Eukaryota > Metazoa > Arthropoda > Insecta > Diptera > Drosophilidae > Drosophila > Drosophila mulleri. The sequence continues at coordinate 72,794 of JAWNPK010000130.1, forward strand.
AGTGAGCGAGTGGTTCGGGAAACACTTGGTCTTCATAATTCGAGGGTATTCATGAGTATATAGTCAAATTGTCAAGACTCTAGCTTCAATAGTTGCGAAATGGTTTGCATTTATAGGCCTAGGCGAATGGACGGACAGCCGGGCGGGCATTGCTCTAAGCCAATATACTCAATTCACTTTCGTGAACGAGTATTCAAATGTAATTTAGTATTTGTTGTTCCCCAAAATGTATACAAAACATATATATCTATACACATATGTGTTTGTTTCTGTACAATATAGCTGAAACGTTTTTATTTCATTTTGCTGAGCTCGATTTCGTTTGTTTGTTATTTTTGTTGCTTTGTTTTGCATTTAGTTGACAGGCGCAATGTAACTGTTTTTATGGCGTTTTCTTAATGCCCCATAAAATGGAAACTTTTCGCGAAGTGGCTTTTGGGCTGGTTTTCATCTGTTACTTGTTTCACTTTTTGCTTCAGCTCTTCTTTATCAGCCCTTCTGCCCAGCACGCGCAAATATTTCCATTTTAATTTTTGTTTTTATGTTTTCTCTTTTCTGAAATTTTTTTTTTTTGTTTTTCTGTTTACATTTACAAAGTTATTTCTCGGCTTTTGTTCAGATTCAAGTTGCAAAACGCATGCGATTCGGATTGGTGGATGCTGTGGAGTGGGCTTAATAAAATTGTGGGTCTCTGGTTAAACATTATAAACATTGGGTAGTATAGTTATACATACATAGGTGTTATTTGTGGCTGTCCCACTTGTATAGCTACATGGTATGTCGCATGCTCCCAAGCAATGCCAGCACAATCCGTTCAAACTCTTATACAACATTGTTGTTATGCAAGAATTGAGAAAGCACATTTATACAGTTAAGTGTGTTGGATTGAAGTCATACACATGCCTTCTGTACAAAATACTTATGTCCATAACAATATGACAGCTCGCTGAGCCCATCTGGCTGGCAGAGCTTCAAAGTGTGAGTGAGAGTGTTTCTTATAAACCTTAGAAAGTACAATGTTTGTGTGTACAATGTTTATGTTCCATATACATATAACATATATTCTATTTAGTGAAATAGATCAATTCAGATATACATATGTATATATATATATATGTATATTATTAATGTGAGCAACAATCGTTCAATGGCGCTCAGGTAGTTTGAGCTTCGATAGTCGATAGCCATCGATAGGTCTTAGGTGTAAGATATGCAACAATCGCAATCGTATATGAAATCCAATTAAACTTAATACCTAATCATAATTTAATATGTACTTAAATTTAATCAATCTCTGACTAGCTTACCTTTTTCTTTACAAATAAAAAAAAGAATAAATACAAATTTTAAGAATAGCGGAAGAATAGGGTTATGTAAATAGATATTGCGAGCATTTACAGGGCATTTGAGAGTCAGGCAGTCGCCGCTTCATTGCTCATACTTAACTTTGTGGGCATATCTTAGGAATTAGCAAAAGTTCGAGGAAACTTTTCGGAATTCAGATTTGACGTTACTTTGAAGTTGATAATATTTTAATTATTTGTTGTTCATAAAGCCAGACCCAGAATTAGCAGTAATAATTCATATTGTATATAGATGAATATTTAATATATTGTATGTATATATGGCATATACATATATGTAGGTACTTGTATTATATATGTATATGTATACGCGATTTAGACTGCTTATTGAATCATGTTTACACGCCAACAATTGTGGCCATTCTCAGAACATCGCTGCTATTGTTGTCGTTCTTGTTGTTGCTGTTTTTGTTGTTGTTGTTGTTAGCTGTTGTTGTTGCTTGTGAAGTTTTGAGCAATTTTTCATTTATTTGTGCGAGGCTTTTGAATTGTTCATGTGTGTTTCCTGCTTCAAGGACAATTGTCTGATATCTGTGAGTGGGTGTCCGCCTGCCGTTGTATATGTATGTGTGTGTGTGTGTGTGTGTGTGTGTGTGTGTGTGTGTGGGCGCATGTATACGTGCGCTGCTGTTGTTGTTATCTGGATGTTATTATTTGTATAATACCCTTGCCAAGGGTGCTCTCAATTTGTCACACAGGGAATCGTATTTAAGACTCGTCTCTCTCTCTCTCTCTCTATCTCTCTCTCTCGCTCTCTCTGCTTCTCTCTCTATCTATCTATCTCGTTTTTCTGTAAGATAGATTTGTCGAATACAAATATAGAATAATGTTATATATATGTATATGCTGCATCTGCAGCCGGTCATAAAGCTCGACTCTTCCACCATATACATATGGAGGCAGATACATATGTATGTACATATATCGATGCCTGTGCGTGCAGGAGAGCATTTAATATTCGGTAAGTCGGCGTTATAGATAAGCCCTTGTTTTTATTGTAATTTAATGAGTTTTTCGCCCGGGGATGCAGGCCAAAACTCAACTCGCAGCTGAGCAAAACAACAAAAAGAACTGATTAAGAGACTGATTGCTGCCAGTTGGCAAAGTGTGTGTAGATGTGTGTGTGTGTGTGTGTGTGTGTGTGTGTGTGTGTGTGTGTGTGTGCGTGTGCACACGTATGTGCGCTCATGTGGGCGGGCCAACTCATCTGAAAGTCGGGCAGCCGACATCGGGCGACATCTGCCTGGCAGCTGAGCTGTCACTATGGCGTCTTAATCAGAATCGTGCTCAGCCCCGCCTGGCCACATACAGCGCCCACAATGAATTTATATCGATGTGCCAGCGGCCAAATGGGCAAATCAAGTGCAAAACTTTGTTGCAGCTTGTTCTTCGATATTGTATTTAGCTGCTCGCATTGGCATCACCTGGCGCCGAAACTAATATTTTTTGGCAAAAGATTGAAGTAAATTTAACGCACGGATATGTCAATAAGCAGCGCCATCTGGCGGCGAGCAGAAACGTAACAAGGCACAACATAACTTGCATTGAAAATTTCTTTAAATTTTCAATGATATCAAAAGAAAAACAACTAAGAGAATCAAATCGCAGCTCTAACGGTATCTGAGTACAACGCATTACGAGAAATTGTTGAAAATTTTACGATTCTGTTCAGAATCCATCCAATATGAGATGTATACTAAAAACTGGTCCAATGAAGCTAAGTCCTCTTCTCAAAGAGCAGCACTAAATTCATATTTTATTCAATTTCAAAATAAAGTCTGTTTAGTGGGTGGAGCAAACGCTTTAAGCTCATGAAATGAGTCAAATTTTTTAGGTATATATGACAGATGCTATTCAGATAGTCGATGCACATTGGGTATATATATATATGTATGTATGTATGTATGTATGTATATAAGAGCAACTTCATTTTAGTTTAGGGCTAGCACATACTACTCGGTGGGTCGGTAGGCATATAGAATATATATATACATTAATATGTATATATTTATATATAAATGTCACTTTGATTATTAATAAATCAAATGGGAGCCCTGCCAAAATGGAAGTAAGTTGTCAGAAACGTGGCTGCCATGTCAAAGTTGTTAGCAATGAAGTCTCTGGCGACATGTTGCACGCACACACAAACAGTGAAAGTGAAATGGATAGCAGAAGGATGAGAGAGAGAGAGAGATAGAGAGAGGGTAGCGACAGGGTGGAGGAAGGGTGGCGGTGGGGCGACGCAAACTCGTTAGTCACCTAGCCTATGCAATCCCTCATATATTTGCTGACATTAATGTCAATTTCCCAGCAAAATTAGAGAGAAAAGTTTTTCATGCTAAGCTAGAGCTTACTGTACTCGTACCTCCACACAAACACACACACACACATACACATCAGTGCGTGTACACATTATAACCATAGTAATGGCTGTACATGATAAATGAAGTATCTTATTTCTGAGTTACATGTGAGCAACTGAATTACGCAAACATATGTAGAATATGTAGATATGTAATACATATGTGCAACGCACCCGCCCAAAAAATTCATCCGCCATTCCATATCGAATTACTGAAAACTTCTTAATTAACAAGTAACAATGCTCCACTCTAAGCGATTCCCTGAACCCTATCGAAGAACTGATATTCCAACTATTCTAGGCTTCTTTTATGCATGCACATACACACACACACACACACATACCAGCACGCGCACTGCTAACTGCGTAGCTGACGCAGCGACTGCGACTGCGAGTGGGCTATTTTATGAGACTTATTTGACTTTCTGAATCACACGTTCATAGTACGATAATGGTGTTCATATGTGTACATATGTGTATTTGCCAAGCCACAAGTCTCTAACCATATAACCGAACTGGCAAACATATGAATATAAAAGCAAAATTTATAGACTCTAGCTTTAGAGATGTAGAAGCCATAAGTTCGCAACTTAATCTTTCCTATTAGAGAGACGCCTTCTGCTAGCTGTTAACAAAGCCATTTTGCCCTGATCTCCCATTTTCAATGAGTACAGGGTATAATCAAAACAGAGCACAGGAAAATTGAATTAGTCCAAGCAAGCGTTGCTTGTGCAATGAAAAGCTGCTGGCCTTCCATTTGGAGGCCATACAAAAAATGTTTTCTGAAACGCTAGCCAGCGCTCGGCAATATTTAGTTGCCAATTTATGTTATATTAGCTTTTTCCATTGCGAATTTAATTAGCTCGGTGGAAATTGAAAGGCTTTCGGCTGGGATAAAATAAATTTTCTCAAAATTATTTTTAGTTTGCATAGCAAATATTTGAAGAATCCAACAGATTAATTTGACTTAAATGAAAAATGTATAAAATTTAAAACTACAAAATATGATTACTACTAAAGTGCAATTTAAATTTTGTTTATATTTTTCATTTTTATTTAATTTACGTATTTATCATTATTAATATATAAAAGTAAAATAAAACTTTATACTATACTTTTATTTTCAAAAATTATTAAAATAAATATATATTTAACATTTATTTTCTAAAATTTCTATATATATATATTTTTTCTTATATAAATAAATTAAATAGATTTCGATGTATAGTTAAAAATATAATAATAAACACATTAAAAATCATTTTTAAAAATGTTAGCTTTTTATAAATAAATCAAATAAACTGTGTTTTAACACAATACGAGAAATTTCACACAAAATACTAAATACAAAAAATATTTAAACAAAAAAATTTAATATTAAGTATTTATATATATATATATATATATATATATATATATATATATATATATATATATATATATATATATATATATATATATATATATATTATTTGAAACTGTATTAACTGTATTAACTGTATTAAATTGATTAAAAAACCAAAAATTTCCTAATTTTTGCTTTAGAAAAAAAATAGTCGAATTTCTCATTTAAAAAATGATTAAAAATGTACAAATAAATAATATCTTTAGAATTTAGTTTAAGCTCTTGTAATAATATTTGTAGGCTCAAGTTCCCCTAAAAAAAAACTTTATCAATTCCTGAATGGCAAACGAATTTGTGGATTTTCTGCAATTGATTTGGCATTGATGCTGATTGAGTTCTGAAAGAAATACGTTTTGCAGTTGGTTGGACAATTGATGTGACAGTGTGAAATTTTTGTGGCAAGTAGCAAGTGGTTTATTTTAATTATGTAAGCCAGTCAGGAGGCAGGAGTATGGGCAAATATGCCGTAAGGCAGTCGAGCAGTCGAGCAGCTGCCAAGACAGAGCTGGGTACTTCTTTGATTTGCGTTGCTTTGCTCAGTTTGTCGGCAACTTTTGTGCGAGCGCAAGTGCACACAGGCAGAGAGATACAGGCGACGGAGGAGGCAAAGCAACACGCACACAGGAAGTGGAACTTGAGTCAAATTAGCAAACATTTTCGCAAATATTTGTAGGCAAAGTCTCCCTCGACTGCCCGACTGCCCGACTGCCTGACTGCCTGACAGAGCCGCAGCCGCTTGCCAATTGGCCAAACGCAGCGATCAAATGAGCCGCAAATGTGTACACAAGTGTATCAAGTTGTAAGCGAGTGTGTGCGAGTGTGTGAGTGTGTGTGCGTGAGTGAGCGTGTGTCAAGACAAAGTTTTCCCTGGGCTGGGCTAAGCAGCTGCCACAATGAGTTCGACAACAATTTTGTGCACACAACATTGCTCATGCGACTCGTTGGCTGCTGTGGTTACATAACACACATCATCCACCCACCTACACACACACCCACCCACACACACACACACAAACATGCACTAGAGAGAATCATCCGCAAAAATATTTAATAGTATTAATAAAGTTAACATTTATTATTCACCGCATGCAATTCAACAAATTCCGTTTGGCTTATTTTGCAATTGCCGTCGATGGGCAGCCACACGGCGAACAGCCATGGCTGCAGCCCGCAGCCCGTCCCCACCCCCTCGCCTTTTTAGGGGCGCTCGGTCAACAGCTTAGAGGTCGCTTAGTCCAAGCTGTGTGCCCGGGCACCGCTTGGCTTAGCCAACAGGCGCTGCAATTGAAACAAAAAAACATCAAGTATCCGCCGTGTGGGTCTATCTTTATTTGTGTGCGAGTGTGCGTGTTTGTATGTGTATGTTTGAGTACGCTAAGTGTGTGTACTTTGAACTTTTCACTTTTCATACAAATTCGTTAGCTACGGCTCTTTGCATAACTGTGAGTGTGTCTGCGTTTGTGTGTGTGTGTGTGTGTGTGTAGCGGAAGTATGTTTGCTTTACGTTTTGTTCTGTGTGTCCTTAACCAAAATCAAGTAGAGCGTTACAGTGGGGTATGACTGACTGCAGCATACCCATTCCAAGCCCAAATGCTGCCAGATCCATTTTCCGATTTGCCGCGCCCCCAATCGGTCTATCCATAGCCATAAAGTAGATACAGTTGTACACGACTTGCCACGCCCCCAATGGGCGTATACATATTCGCCATATCTCATTGATTTTGGGCCATCAACCTGAGTATATATTCCAAATTTCAAGTATCTAGCAATATACATACCATTATTTCTGGGATATAGAAAATGCATTTTCCAATTTGCCACGCCTTTAGTGGGCGGAATTGGAGGTACACGAATACATGTTTCAAATGTCTCTAGCTGCATTCACATGGACAGACGGACGGACGGACGGACATTGCACAAAACCAATATACTCACTTCACTTTCGTAAAGCAGCATAAAGAAAGAAGGGAAATCGACTAAAGTATACCCTATTTTATGAGTGCACAGATAGATATGGACTGTTTAGTTAAGCGATACATCGAACTATCGATGCGATATAGAACTAACTTTACTCACTATCGAATATCGCGCAGCAAATGTAAAGCCGAATCGCTGCCGCTGGGATCAGCTGGTCATGGAAAGTTTTGAACAACAGTTTGCCAGGATATACAACATATCAAGAGAGAAATAAAAAAAAAAAAACAACGTGGCTATAAATAAAGGAGCACAGCGTGCCTGCTGCCCGACCAATTCTCTTTGGGATTTGATCTTTAACTGTCTGTGTGTGTGTGTGTGTGTGTGTGTGTGTGTGTGTGCTATGTTGATTCCATTTTAGTTAGCGCTTTGTATTTTTCTCGTGATTTTTGTTTTTGTTTTTGTTTTTGGCCAGGCAAAAACGAAATTAACTTAGCCAATGGCTACGACAGCTGCCTCGTATCATTTATTGCTTGCGAGCCTCTAAAGCAAGGCCATTAACTAAACTTTATATAGCTAACAGTGCCAAAAACGAGGCCGAATTTTAGTTAATTACAAATGAACCACTCTCAGCAGATGTAGCTGAGATGGCCTAGTACACCTGGCCAGCTGAAAGCAGTCTTCGATTTGAATTTACTCTATGCCAACGTAGAGCTGAAGAGAGAGTATCACAAAAAAATAAAATTGCTTGAAGTGGTATTAAAATTGCATTTTCTCAAAATTATATATGAAAATTGTCAACAACACAGGTAAGCCTATTAGCAGCTAAGCCGATTTATAATGGAAATACCAGAAACTTGCAGTTGGCGCATTCCAATTGCTGGGCTTCATGCGGACTTGATGCGGCCCTTGCATCAAGTCGTTGCAATCCTTTTTTAACGAGCGACTTGGTTAATTTTTAACAATGCCACGCTGCGCCAATAGGTGGCGCCACTTAGCTGCCTGGCAGCCAATTAGCCGGGGGCCAGGTCGAGATGCCAGCGATGTCAGGCAGGCATCTTGCCTCGCCAATGCGCCCGCTCAACTCTAGCCTAGCTAATATGGTAAGTGGTGTGCAGGTCTTGGTATTGATTTTATAACCGTTGACCCAAATTGAAGACGGATACAGAAACAAAACACAGACACACACACAGACACACACACACACATACACGTGGAGACACGCGACTGCAGTAAATCGGCTTCATGCATAATTCAAGTGCAGCTCGAAGTCAGGCTAGAGTTCTGCGAGCTTTGTCGCTTGTCGCTTGTCGCTTGTCGCTAGACGTGGCGCGCTTGTTGCAGTCGAATTCTATGATTTCTATAGCAGCGCTCGTATCTTTGATCTCTGTTGAAATGGGCTTATCCACTTTAATGTTGGTTATTTGCTTTTCAAACGCAAATGGTGTAAAGACGGCTTACAGCCGTATTATCATACATACATAAATAATATGTGCGCTGTATGTATGTGTGTGTGTGTGTGTGTGATACACTCGCCTTCGCTATTAAGTGTTATTAACGTTTTATGTGTGCATTTGCTTCATATGTTTCATGTTGCACATACGCAACGTGAGCCAAGCTGTGAGCGTGCCACTGTTTATTGAGTCTTCTACACGCCACGCCACGCCCCTCGCCCTACGCCCTCTTCTATGTCCAGTTAACGATGCGCTCACGCAATATTATGACACAGTTGACAGCCGCTTAGCAGCTCACTCGCTCTTGGCCATATTTTGGCCAACTTGTTGGCCCGGCTTGCCCAAAAGGATTCGAGCTCCGGACATAGTCAAAAAAAAGGAAAGAGATATGCGCAACAATGACCACATACTACAATGAAATCGTGTGCGTCGGTGTCGGGCCATAAAATTAAGCAACGTAAAGGCCCATTTAATGACGGCGTACTAAAACTCCAAGTACACCCCATCCCATCATTACCCCACTCATACACACACACACACACACACAATAGAAGAGCATCTAGTCATACAGTAGCGGGCAAACATGAGTTTTTGTCGACGTATTAAGCAGCGGATATGCACGCACGCATGGATATTGCCTAAAATTAATCAAAATATATACATATACATATAATAAACGCTTAGCTAAAAGCCTTTAACAGATCTCTGTAAAGTAACAGCACTTGGCATGTTAACACACTGTCAAGTGCTTAATTGATTACAATTTTCAAATGCGAGCATTGACTATAATAAATTTAGAAAATAGATTCATCAATGAAAAAATAAAAAAAAAAATTTCTCCTGTTAGTGCTTTCATAAATATTTAATTACATCAAATAGAAAAGAAAGCTTTACTCTCGTTGAAAATCCAATCTCTCTGGAATGTGGTAAATTAGGATCATTTTCATTCAGTTAACTGTTCACGATTATGTAAAAACTCCGTAGCATGCTCGAACTTTTCGACTTTAGAACTTTTTGAATGGATTTCCTAGTGCGTATAAATACACAGAATTGCATGCAGTTATTTCGGCTGTCAGCATATCAATCATGGAGGCACTTAAGCACTCGACTAACTGCCGCTGGGACTTGTTTGCCTTCATCTCGTTGGAAGCAGTTGATATGCGATGCTGATTCAATAACCAAGTGGCCCGAGTAGTTTTGACATGGATACAAATGGCATAAAATCTAGATAAAACGAACAGGAAGAGCTGGACGCCATGAGATTAGATGTGGGTAACCTGTTTAGAGGCTGAAGGTGGCCTGATTCCTGTGCCGATTTAGTTCGTAATATGCAACTGTTTCAACTGACTAAATGACCAATGATTGAATGATTGAATTACTAAATGACTGATTGACTTAGCGAAGGTGCTAACTATGTGACTAGCAGCCAAGCTAAGTAAATGGTTGACTAAGTGACTGATATACTGGTTAATAGATTGAGTGATTGACTGACTGAATGATAGACTAAGTGTACGATTGACTAAGTGACTGATAAAAACTGGGTGATTGACAAATTCATAGACAGATAAAGTGTATTAAAAATGAAGACAAAAATGGACGGACTGATTGAGTGATTGACTTAGTGGTTGACTGTTGACTAACTAAATGCAAGGCTAACAGACCTAGTGTGTGATTGACTAACTTAATGCACCAATTAATGGACCCACTAAATGTATGATTGACTAATTGAGTGCTAAGCTGAGTGATTGACTGATTGAGGGAATGATCAACTTGCAGATAAGCAAGTGTATGATTGACTAAGTAGTTACTATGATTATTGACAGACTGAATGATTGATTGATTGATTGATTGGCTAGCTGCCAGATAAGCCAAGTGTTTGATTGACTAAGATTGAGTGATCAACTGGGTGTCAAATTAAATTCCTGTTATAATTGGTTGATTGACAGCTGACTGACTTACTAATTAGCTCAGCTAACGACTGAAAGGCTGCGGCGCTAGATGACTGAGTGCGTCAATCTTCGCAGACTGACTGATACATCGCAAATAAAATACGAAAAGTGAGCCAATATAATGCCAATTATAGGTATATATGGGAGTAAAGGTGTATTGTGAACAGCTTGCACATGGATGCGGATATGACACCCATTGTCAATCAGTTTTAATGAGGACAGGGTATATAAGAACTATTGCAGCCACTCGGAGATACTCAGTTTTAGCCTTGGCGAAATAAAAAGCGCATTATAGCGCCCGTCAGCGCCTGCCACGCCCTCCATCCGCAACGGCGTCCTGCCCGACGATGAAACTTGAATGCGCTTAAGCCAATTTAAGCATTTGCACGGCACGCAGCCACTTGAAGGCGACGCGACGCAACGCTGGGTCTGAGAATTCACGCTACGACTGCGACGCTGACTGCGACGCTGACTGCGATGCTGACTGTGGCTGCGGTTGCGCTTGTGCGTGTTTAGTGTTTGGCGTGAGGCGGGCTTTGGTCTGGAAATGTCGCTGCCGCTGCTTGTTGTTGTTGCGAGGCATTTGGAATGCCATGAAATATGCAACAACAACAAACAACTGGCAACAAACAACAACGCCCACGCTGTGTGGCATGCAGTGCAAACAGAGCGAGCAGCATGCACGCCCAGCTGAAGTGGGACTTGCCAGATGTGTTTATTTACATGCAGGCGCCAGCAGGCAAACCAGAGCAGCTACAAGATCCCACATACACACACACACACACACACACACACACACTCCCATGTAGACATTGAAAGTGCAACTGGCTTGAGCCGAGATAGGAAAAGGCAAACGTCTTTTTGGCATCACTCTGTGTCACTTAAGCTGTTTGCACGGGCTCTGCCCGCCGCTGTTGCCAGAGCTCCGCAGGAGGCGGGGGCTGCTCCAGCTGGGCTGTTTTTATCGAGCGCGCGTTGTGCCCCAATGCTGCGTCATTGTTTGGTTTTTATTGATATGTTTAGCATACTTTTAGGCCCTAGGCAACGTTTTATGTGCAGCCATTAAGCATGAAGACACGCTCACCCGCACACCCCCTCACCCGCTCACAGCGCTGGCATCTGTGAGCCGTCCAGCTGGCCAGCTGTCTGCCGCCTAGCAAAACCCATTTGCTTGAATTGCCAGCGCCCCACTCTCCATCTCCATCTCCATCTCCATCTCCGTCTCAGTCTTGTAAAGGGTAGCACGCACAGCCGTTCAGTTCATATCATAAATGACATTGCAGAACTCTGCGCTAACTGAATCTGTTGCGCAACGTGGCAACATTTAAATATAAATTAAAAAGTTACGCATACGCCGCTTTGTACAGCTAAGTAAACGATACGCGTAAAGGGGTAGCGGACGTCCCCCCTTCGCCTGCCGCCCGCCCTCCCACAGGATGCTGTGCGAGGCGTCGAGACATGGCCTTTGCTTGCTGTAGTGCCAACAGCTGAGGCAGCCCATAATAGCATTTCCATATTGCCATTCTGACAGGCACAAGTCGAGCATGTCATGCAAGTCAAAAAATAAAAATAAAAAACGACAGTCTCTGAAAAAATCGCAAATAAAAAACTCTCGCATTTCCCATGTGTCTGGCTGCGCAATTTAGCGTGACAACAAAGAAGCAAAAAAAGAAAAAAACTGAAGAAGCAGAACACGGCCATTTTCATGGCGTTTGCTCTCGCGCAATCCGAGGCTTCTTCATGCATTTTTTCCGCATGCCAAACAATTTAAATTAAAAGCCATCCACGGCGAAAGGTGGCCGCCTGAGTGCCTGGGAATCTGCGGACCCATCTCAGCTAGCTTGACCGCGATCGCAAAAGGCCATAATCGAATATGCTTGCAGAAGTGCTGCAGCCGGGTGTCATCGACTGCCCAGTACACACACGTTCAAGGACCAATCACAACCAGCACCGCCCCAACGGTCGAATCACAGATCTATGAGCGAGCGAACTTTTTATTCAATTTTCCCCTACCCGAATAGTTATATCAAGGTATATAGTATTCATTGAATGCTTTCTCCATTCTCAAAAGCAAGTAGTAGGTAGACGGACGTACGATTGGACGGACGGACGGACAGAAGGATACCAAAGTATTTCGAAATAGGTGGCATTGATGGCGCTACTAAGGGGTAAACTTTGGAAAGTCGCGTTTTTCATTTGCCACGCCCCTAAAGGACATATATGTACAGACTTTTCAGTTTTAGGCAGTCTTCTGCCCTAAGCACAAACAAACACCGTCATTTTTTTATGTAGATGCAAATCCATCCACAATGAAACTGTGGAAAAAAACGTATTTTCTGATATTTATGCCCCCAATGAACGTTTTTATATTAACCATATACAATGCATATATATTAGCCCAAACCACAACTTCAAAGGCAATGAAGTGGCTTGGGCACATATATGAGCAAAAACATACGAAAGGACGGACAGACGGTGTGAGAAATTTGTCAATAAATTTTTAAAAAATTCCTCTACTAAATGTGCAATAAATAAAGTAGAAAATATCTATTAGAGACACGGTCCAAAAGCATATTAAATTGAATTTCTGTTTTTTTTCCATTTCTGTTCGTTTGACACGACAAAATTTTTGTTTTTTATGAGTCATATTCATTTTGATTATTTACTCAAATTGAGAAACATGACAAGCATATCAATAAATGTAAAAGTCAATAACTCTACAGCAAATAACATGTTAGCTGTTGCTCATATTCATTAATAATTTTCGTATGAAATGTCAATGTAAATGCAATAATAATCGAATCTTTTTGCAGTGCAATCAACCGGCCTGTCCATAACTTCTTTATTGGCTTTGTCAGTCACTCACTCACTCGCTCGGCCATCCAGAAATAGACTCAAAAAAAAAAAAATGCTGGCGTACCATAAGCAACTGCAACAGAAGCCAAAGGCAACAAAACCAAGTGTCTAATGCAATCATCGGCAAAGGCCAGCTCTACCAGCACTACCAGCGCTGCCAGAGCAGGCGGATGCGGATGCGGTGCCATCGCTAGTAGTATGAATAGTAGTCGCACTTCAGGGAACACTAAATCACACAGCAGTCTATACATGTACATGAATATGTATGCATATACTATGTGTGTGTGTGTGTGTGTGTGTGTGTGTGTGTGTGTGTTGGTTACTTATTATTTCCCTGGAGGTCTGCCACGGTTCTCATAATTAAGCGCACTTTGAATTTAATTATGATTATGAGACAACATAAAAAAAGAGAGAATAAAGCAAATAGCCTTACTCTAGTAGAGTGCTACCGACTGCATAATGCCCGCTCACACTGCGAGCGAGTCCAGACGAGTGTGTTTCAATCTCAAGCGTTGCGCTATAAAACGACCCATCTCTGATAATTTATGCCTTGTGTCCCGACTACCATGATGTCAGGTCTGCCCATTTCAGCAGCGCGTGCTGCCCACTTGTCATCCGTTTTATTCCCAGCCAGTTTGCTTGTGGCCAACGCCTGTGTACGTCCGTAAGTCCCTATGTCCTTACGTCCGTATATTGTTGGCGCTCTTCTGCCTTTCAACTGGTTTGCATAATCATTTTTGATCCAAGTCAAGGCGAGACCCTAAGGGCGATTACAAGCTGTTTGGCCGGGACAGTGACTGAGATAGATAAGGTTGGGCCAGGAGTCGCAGCGACACAAGCCAAGAAAAATGGCGCAAATGACTTCAAATGGGAACAGAAAGGTGGCCAGAAGACAAGACATGCTTCAAAATGTAGCAACTGTTCATTAGCCCAGTTAGCACACGTTTTACCCCCTTCAAGTGGTCCCTGTCATTAAGACATTTAATAGACATTTCCTGGAACTCCTGCCGATGTCCTCCATGTCCTCCATGTCCTCCATGTCCTCCATGTCCTCTAAAAGGGACTTGATATACAGCTGAGGTCTGTTCTTGAGGATGGTAGGAACAGAAGTAGATTTCCTCATGTGCTTTGCTAGGGTTCCTGTTAAACTGTATGTCAAAGCTTAGTGTATGTTAAAGCTGCTGTCAAACTCGCATACTCCAGTTCTCACTTCACTCCCCGCTCTCTCGATATTGAGTACACGGATGTCTCTGCTATATATTGTTTATTTCTATATTGTATATTGCTGTTAAAGTTCATGTTAAACCGCATGCTAATAACGGAAGGAAGCGTTTATCAAGGACACACCGCCAGAGGAGTCCAGCACTGATTGGGAATTGCCTGCAGCGTATCTGACAGTCGCGCAATCTGCCGTCGAGTGACTTTCTCTTGCTTCACGGCTGGGTTCAAGGCTCAAAAGATTTGTGATGAGGGGTTTCAGTGTTTAGGATTCTGTGCTGTGCTCTGTCGGCAGCACAGTTAGAATAGAAATATGAAATACGTTCGGGGCCATAGGTCGCGGGGCAAGAGATCCATTTCCAGCTACTGCTACGATTCCCGGAGCGACGCCAGCACAAGCATTTAGGGCGTCCATGGTGGGCGGGCCAGTGGACAAATTTGTTGGAAGGAGGGGGGGGGGGTCCAATAAATGGAATCTAATAATAAAACAAACTCTACTATAAAGTGAAAGCAAAAGCGAAGCAGCGCCAATAACAAAAACAAAAACAGGAGCCAAAGCAAAGCAACAGCAAAAGCAAAGCGAAAGCTAAAGCGAAATAAAATGAAATGAAACGAAAACGAAAACTTTTAAGTATCCTATTAATGTTTAATTCGAGTTATTTAAGTTCGGCACTTAATTTAGTACCGTCAGCCACTTCGAATCGGCAGCGCCGACCTCCTTGAGCCGAAACCTTTCGATAGAGACGGGGCGTGGCCCGCAGCTGTGGTTAGGGGACAGCTCGAGGTGCGAGACGAAGGGGCACAGCTGGAATTGCTGCGAATCCAGCGCTCTACTGACGCTGTGTGCGTGACCTTTTCTCATTAAATGTTAATAATAAAAACACAAGCAACAACAGCAGCAGCGGCAACTGCAGAGATGTGAAAATAACTAAGTGAGTGCGCGGAAAGGACAGACAGATACCGAGAGAGCGAGAGCGAGAGTGAGAATGAGAGTTCGAGCCAGAGAGTGAGAGCGAGCAAAGAGAACGGCAGAGGGACTGTTGCCCGTTGCCAATGAAGTTGTCTTAATCCGGTAATTAATTTCTGTGGTCGCCACACAACAACAGCAACAGCACAGCTTTTGGTCGAGCCGAACGCGAGCTGCTCGAGGCTGCAGCAGTTGTTTAATGAAACGCAATGAAAGCGAAAAGTGACAGGATAACAAATTAATAAAGTTGCGCGCCGATCAACTTCAGCCTAGAGCCACTCAACAACTATTAAACCGGCAATAGCAATAACAACAACAACAACAGCAACCGTAACCACAGCCACGCAACAGTCACTGGCAACGGATTGCGTCGAGTTTGTTGTCTGTTAATCAATTTGTGCCCAAATGTGTTGCAGATACAGGAAAAAGCTAAGAGGATTTCGTGCTACTAAAAACTTGAATACGCTTTCAATGCAATCAGAGCTGAAAAGGTTTTCACAGTGGGACTTAAGCAGGGGCTACAATAGCTCTATAGACGCTTGAAGTGATCTTCCACGAGATCTCGATGGATCTCCATGCAATTGTGAAAGCCCATGAGGAGATAGACCAGGATAGGCAAACGTGAAAGCCTGTTTTGAATGGATGTTGATCATAGTTTGGAAACAAACTCGATCTGTGGGGAATATACTCGGGCCTAAGAAAACAAATTTCAAGTCTCCAGCTCGTATAACTTCTGAGATCAACGCGATCAAGCATACGAGCGGATGGACAGACGGACATGGTTAAATCGACTCAGAATATATACATACATACTTTATGAGATCTGCCACATTTTCATAAATCCATTCTTCCGTGATTTCACATTTTCAATGACTTCAGAGTATAACAAAGCCATTATACCCTGATTTACAATTTTCAATGGGTTCAGGCTATAAAAACAAAATATTGCTCTCCTATCTCGAAGCAACTCGTGAACGAACAAATGCTATCAGTAGATCTCCGAGTCTTTTCTCAATCTTTCTCATTTAATTGTAGATATCTAGCAATATCTACATGAGGTTTTTGAGAGCTTAATGTTGATTGAGCTAAATGAAAGAAGTTCTCATGCTGTACAATGTCTCTATATAAATATCTATATAGCTATATTGTGATTGCTCAAGCTGAAGCAGCTGAATGGCTCAGCCGCAGAACAGCGATAATTTTGACCTTCGGAAATAGGCTATACGCTCAACAGAATAATAACATAAGTACCGCCTTGGTGTCGCGAAAGATAGCAGCACGAGAGAGACTGAGAGCTTTGGCCCCATAACAAGTTTTTTCAGAGTCGGAAATCGGTTTTAAATGAATCAACATCAAATTATTGACTTTTTTGGTTAGTTTCATGTAAGTGTGTGGTGCATTCGGAAATCTGAATATTAGCCTAATTACGTATAGTCACTTACAGTAGAATCTGGCTATAACGACTCCGCTTATAGCGGCCGTACGGTTTTACGACGAAAATTCTGGTCCCCAGATAAGCTTATATGAGACAACTTATTCGGTATTTGTATTTGTAAAGTCTTCATGCCCCGTCGCCCAATGCACAAAGGAAGGCAACAGTTCAACAAGAATCCACCCCCGTTATCAACAAACTCGCTACGCCCCTGCACATAAGTAAATACTGCTGCTACAGTTACACACCAAGGGAGTTCATAGCAATAGACACAAGTCAAAATTGATGTTTACTGTAGAGAATTTTCGCGTGCTACTATATATAAACTCGTCGATCTGCTGTAGCTCACTCAACCGACGCTCCAAGCGACTCAAAGCAATGGAGCAGCTCAGCTGTTGCATCTCAGTCCATGGCCAAGCCTAGAAGCCTTAAGTAATCAATGAGAGGTGAGCGCATATCGACCCCAGTTTATCAAAGAGTTGTGGCAAACGAACTCCATGACTATATCATAGCAACCCAGTCCAAGTTCTCTCGCAAGAGAATTTAATGTGGGGGGCAGCAGGAGTAGGAGATAGAGACAGAGACACAGAGTGTGACAGAGGGAGGGGAGCAAATTGTCTCCCAAGCTGCTTCCCTCTGTGGCAAGTGGCCGGGGCGAGATGTTTTCAGCTGCAGCTTTCGTGGCATGCGGCACTTTAAGTATTTAAGCCAACTGAAACTTGTGCCACGCATCAACTTTTTGTCACTGTTGAGGCAAATTTAACGAACATGCCGAAAAGTACTTAAAATAAACTTTGAACAATCGATTTTTCCAAAACAAATCCAAAAAAAAAAAGAAAAAGTTGTCTCTCTGTATGCGCGGCAGCGGGGTGTGTTTGCGTGCGAGTGTGTGTGTGTGTGTGTGTGTGTATATGTGAATAATAATGATTTAAAATTTATTATATTGCCTTTCTCATATCAAATAATAATGCTTACTTAACAAAAAGTTATCGAAAGTTTAGGGCAAAATGATATTCGTTTATGGTTTTTGCATTGATTTGTGTGCGTATAATGAAATATTTAAGGGATAGAACTGAACTGAACAGGATTTGGAGGCAGACTCAGATGGGTTAGCCAAGTATTTGAGAATCGCACATTGGACAGCGGATTACGTGCTGCGGCATTGATTTGCTTATAAATATAAATCCCAGTCAGCCCCATAAACTGAGGAGGAGATGGCAAACACATTTCTGTCTCTGGTTGGTCAGCTGCCAGTGGCATGCTGCTAGGCCTGTGGCTGCAGCAGTCCGTGGGAGCAGGAGGCGGCGGGAGCAACAATTGAAATGTTTGCGAGTTAGCCCCGAAGGTGCACAGATTTGTGGTTTTAGCCAAAAAGTTATTGGACATATGAATGACTCGGCGCATTGTTAAGGTGTCGAGAGTGCTGAAAATAATCCACTTTTCTGCAAATGACAGACTCGGTGAGTTGTTGTGCGGTCAACCAAGGCGTAGTAGTGCATGGTCAAAATGTAAAAGTCGTAACGGTAACCAAGCTGCAAAGCTGCAAAGCTGGTGGGGAGGAGTGAGAAGTGCTCCGGATGCTGCAATTTATGGCAAGCCGGTTTGCATGAGGTGCAGCAGCAGCAGCAGCAGGAGCAGGAGCAGGAGCAGGAGCAGACACCTACCACCTTCACACACACACACACACACACACACACACACACATAAACAGAATTTTTATAGCACTTGGCAGTTTCACTTGCAATGCATGCTGAGCAGTTCTTTGCCTTTGGCCGGCTAACAATGGACGAAGAGTAACAATGGGCGACGGAAACGGAAATCGCTGGCACGACGGATGAGCCAGCAGCTGCAGCTGACATTGAATCAAATGGCAGGAGGCGGGCAGCGGCATGGGAATGGAATGGAATGGCTGCACGGGTCTTATGTGGTTAAAAAGTAAGCAAATAAAAGCGAAGCATTTGTTGCGCTTTGCTCTTCGAATGCAGCTGTTGCTTCACGTCTTTTGTGACTCGTCAAACAGCAGCTATTTGTGCGTGTGTGTGTGTGTGTAGTCTACTTATGCTAGTCGTCTTATGTATGCGTGTGCCTGTGTTTGTGTTGCTGCTTGTATTTGTGTGCGTGCCTCACTTGTGGGGCAACCTTTTATTTTACTGCTTGCCGTCGACGTTTTAGCTGTTGCTGTCGTCTTAGCTTTTGCTTTGACGCAGTTGGCGACACGCAGCACGCAGTACGCCTCACGCCGCACGCCTCACTCCGTACACCGTACACCGTACGCCGTACGCAGTCCGGTTTCTCTCAATCGATATCAATCAATATACACTTGTACATGTGTATTCTTGCGCAGCGTGTGTGTGCGCATTGTCTGGCGTTGAAAGCAAACTGTTGCATACAAAGAGCGAGAATGTTGCACGTTAAGCAACAAAATTAATGAACCCCGTTAAGCAGTGAAAAGTATTCAAGCAATGCTTCAACAGCTACTGCTGCTCCCACTACCACTACCACTCCCACTCCTACTCCTACTCCTGCTGCTCGCTACGTAAAATACTGCGGCGATTTATGTGAATCACACTTTGAGACTCCTGCTAACAAGCTGTTAAGCAGTTAAGTTATCAAATTGGTAGCTCAGCGAGTAAACAAGCTCCAAGTTGTGCGTGCTGGCATTTTGTGCGTATTTTCCCAATATCCACAAAGCCAGAGACCGAGCTCCAGAGGCCCCAACACCAACCAAAAATTAACAATTCTCGGCGATGTTTGCCGTTGAGCTTATCGAACGTATTATGAAGGCAATTCAGTTTAGCCTTAGACTAAATTATTCGATTACTAATTTGATAAACAAATTCTTAAATAATAATAGCCAATAAATAAATATATAAATATACAACGATATAAATAAATGTATAAATATAAAATTATATAAATGTATAAATAATATAAAGAGCTCGATTACACTATCAAGCGGAGGGCTCCAAGAGTAAGTGCTTAACTTTAACTTAAGCTATAAATAAATAGCAACACATAATTAATATTAAGAGCTGTATTTACTGGCTTATAAAGCTTAGAGGGGAATGCGCTATAGAGCCTACGATAAAAAACTGCTACAATTTAGCTACATGAAAAAAATATATATTCAAGTCTTAACTGGATTCTCTGTCGACTCTTTGAACTTCACAGCAATGTGAAGCGAAGCAAATGAATATTTCGAATACAATCATCACAGATCCCAAACAAAACTAAGAGCCGGTTGCTGGCTGGAGTAAATATAGAATATATATATATATCACCTGACTCAATAGGATTTCAATTTTTTGGTCATATAACGACAAATGGAAAGCCAAAATGTCAAAGTAAAGTAAACTCTAACCTTGGCTATCCTGATTCGGATTTCACATGAATCGACAAACTCAGACAAAAACAAGCACAGCTGGTCTTACCCTTTATTCCCCACTCCCCCACTCAGTGTTAAATTGTTGCATGCTCCGATACAATTCGAAACAATTTGTAGTGTGTGAAACGTAACAAAGGCAACAGCAGCAACAACAACAACAGCAACAACAATTTCTGACGTGCAACGTAGAGAAAACGAAAACGAGTTCGCCAGCATTTTGATATTTGCGTTATGTTTTTAGGTAACACTTTTAGTCGCCAGTTAGCCAGATGCTCGTGTCAATTATGTTGCACATCTGTGACTGCGGGCAGGTGTGTGTGAGTGTGTGTGCAGCTAAGGACTTACGCTAGCCAGCAGCAGCAGCAGCAGCAACAGCAACAACAAGTCTTACGCTGCTGACATTGAGCGTTGGTATTCAATGGCGATTTATTACCGTTACCAAACTGGGCCATATCTGTATGGCTGTGTCGCTCTCACTCTCACAACCTCTCCCTCTCTGCCTCTCTGCCTCTGTGTGTGTGTGTGGCAGCGTGTGTTACTTTTATTTTCTGTACCGACACGCAAAAATCGATGATGCGACGACCAAAATAAAAGCCACAAGTCCGTGCGATAGATACCTTTTTCTCTCTTTTGTTGTTGTTGTTGTTGTTTGTGTTTGCTGTGTTATTTGTTGTTGTTTATTTTATTTTATTTTATTTGATTTTATTTTTTTCTTGTGCTGCCACATTTTGTGACAGGCACTGTGTATCTGCCGCAGCACCTGTGTGTCAATGGCAGCGAGTGCGACCGCTGATTGATGTGAGTGCGGGGCGGAGAGCGGAGAGCGGAGACAAAGGCGCACTTTCAAGGGTCTCGCACGCCGGGCAATTAGGCAAGCAGTCGAGCGAGCGACCAAGTACAAAATAGTTAAATGACAGACAAATCAAAAAACAACAAACTGAAAATAATTCTGTTTGATTGGTTGCCATGCTGTTGCTGCTGCTGCTGCTGCTGTCGTCACGTGCCACACGGAGAGTGTGAGAGAGAGAGAGAGTGAGAGTGAGAGTGAGAGTGAGAGTGAGAGAAAGGGGGAGATGCAGAGGCGCAGAGGCAGGCATAGTTCGTAGGCAAACAACTGCTGTCAAAGCAAAGGGCACTGGGCGTGGCCAGCTAGCTAAAGTTACACACGCACACGCACACACACACACCCATACACACACATCTATGGAAGCAGGCGTGCCGCATGCCTGGCATGCCTGCATACTCGTGTAATTATTTGCTCAAATCGCACAAAAGTATGCAATGCTTTTTTCTGCAGACACTCACGCTGGCATTTTAGCTTGCCCCAACAGCAGGAGCCGGGGCAGAAGCTGACTGCTCGAAGCATGTGGCAGGGATTGCTGCTGCGACCGCATGAAAGGGCAGACTAACAAAATAATATGTTAAAAATGTTGATTTCAGCTGATTTAATTTGCGGAGCGCGGTTTCTCTGCTCGCGCCGCTGCTGGGCAAATGAACAAATAACTGTCAAAAAGAGTGACAGAGAGAGAGGGAGAGACAGCAAGAGAGAGGGAGAGCGAGAGTACATGCGTGTCAGGCAGCTAGTGAGTCGGTTGTTCGCTTTTGGGCCTTTTTGCTTCTTTTTGAAACATGTCACGTTCTTGGGCTTTGCTCGAAATGCCATTTGGCCAATTGCTTTGCCTGCCAGAAGCCTCGCCCTCTCTCTCTCTCTCTCTCTCTCTCTTCACACACCTCTCTTTCTCTGTCCCGGCCTTATTTGCTTAGCAACTGCCCCTAAAACTGCATTCCCGTTGACAAAAATAACAATTGATCACAATTTCGCCTCGGCTCAGCTCGGCTCAGCTTGGCCATTCGCCCCCATTCCCCACCAGTGTCGCCTGGACGGCTGAAGTAGCTGCGGCCAGGACTGCGTTTGACACATGTCCTACAGCGTTTGCTGCACGTTTGCTCGACAATTCCGGCAATTGACATTGCTGCAGAGCCGCATACACAGCGAACATTTGCAATAAACTTTCAGTTTGGGCGAGTTGGACTTGATCCTTGCTCTAAAACACCCCCCCCCCCCTGCTCCTCATTCAAATGAACACAAGCTAGTCTGCATGTATATGGGCAAATGAAAAGATAAGAAAGTTAGCTGTTGTGTATAGCATAAAGAGCCCACAGTCGAGCCTGCCCAACTGCCCCATTCCCGCCCAGCCGCGACCTTGCCTAACAACACTCGATTTCCCCAAAATCTACAGCAAAGCAAATACACTCTGCTGCTCCTGCGGGCGGGCATACACATACACATACACATACGCAGACATATGTGCTGCGGCGGGGTCAGACGCAAATGGCCATTGAGGCTGGCGCTATGGAGGCCCATCGAGAAGCCTTAAACTGTGTCTGCTAACCCAGAATATGAAAAAGTTGCTGGCCCAAGCAAGCAGCATCAGCAACTTTATAATTTGCAGCACCAGCCCAACGCCCACCCAGCCACGCCCATGCACAAGGCCGACAGTCAGACGGGCAGATACTTTAACTTTAATTTGCGCGACGAGCAGAGGAAGAGCGCTTTAAGCAGCCATGAGATTTGCATAAATAAAAAAGCGGGCGGGCAAAAAACAAAAAAGTGAGCAAAGAAATGACAGGCAAATGTGTGTATGTCAGTGCGTCAGTGTGTGTGCGTGTGTGTGTGTGTGTGTGTGTGGATGATGACTTCTAATAAGAATGAGTAAACCGTGGGACGGAGAGAGAGGGAGGGAATCAGAGAGGACGCTCAAGATGTATTGGCAGTCGCTTAAGACAGGCGCAATCAAATCGCTGTGATTTACCATATGGCATTTGCCCTTGTACTTAGGCATCTACATATATATGTACATATATCACAGTATATCTTATCATATCGGAAATATTCATAGATATATATAACGTTGCATTTGCAATTGGAATGCCGTTAAAGGAAATTCAAATTGGAAATTCCGTTTGCTGGCTAGATTATTCCAATTGGCTAACCACAGACTTCCTAATTTCTTATATCATATTGAAGTATATCTCATCATATCGGAAATATTCATATTCGGAATATAACTGTCACACATAGTTGCATTGGCAATTGGAATGCTGTTAAAGGAAATTCAAATTGGAAATTCCGTTTGCTGCTTAGATTCTCCCACTTGCAGAGCGACTTCTAAATTCACTCTGATAGTCGACACTGGACAAACTACTGGGTATACAGGCCGTCCTGTATGATGATAATAAGACGAGAAGAAACTATAATTTAATTTGATGGCCGGCGCTCAATCAAGCCAAGCTAAAATGCTAAGCAGCGCCTTAGTTGAGGAGGATTCTGCGGCCGAGATTGATGCATGTGGAGGCTGTCGCTGCACTCTGACCCCGGCTCCACGCTGATTCTATTCATCCTTCTCGTCGTGAGCTAACAAATGGCAAGTTGCCTGGCATTTGGCTGCTCATATGTCAAATCTATCTATTGTTGACTCTCCACCGCTTCAGCAGACTGAATGCGCTGGGGGTAATTCCACACACACACCCACACACACACCCACTCACACATGCATATCATACTTGGCCAGCGATCGGAGACAGTTTGACAGCGTAATTAACAGGTTGAGCTAGCAGTTTGGGCTCATATCGGAATATGTATTGCTTAAAGCATATTTGTGGCGATTCTCAGATTTATTGAGCCATACCATTAGCCACATCATTAGCAGGGCGTGGTCAACGGCCAGACCACAGCTCAGACATCCGCCCAGCATACCCAATAGGCTCCTCAGGCACCAGCAAACCAGCAAACGTGCTGGGACTGCTCGATAAGCTCCAGTCGAGCTGTCTGACGGTTCCTGCCAGTCCATGTGTGTAGCCAAGTCCGTTACTAATGCTCACTCTCCCTCTCTCATTCTCCCACGCACTACCACCCCCCCCCCCTCCCCTCCCTTCTTATCAGAAATTATTACTTATTAGGGATTTTGCATAGAAGCTGCGGACTGAGCTGGAGTTCGAATATGCTGCCAGGGAAAAATCCAAAACTCTTGTCTACGCTAAGCCACGACGGAATCTTAATTAACCTGTTCGGCTTTGTGGTTGAAAAATGAAACACGAAACACGAATTTCCAACAATGTTGAAATCAAATTTCGCAACCCAATATTGGAAATTGTAGCAAATGTGAGATGTATCTGTATTCTAAGCCAAAGGCCCCAGTTGCTAGTGCTTAATTTTCATAGGGCTAGCTTAAACTTTCTCTTATCTCTAATGTCTAATAAATAAATAAATAAATCTGCATTGCAAGCTACATGATACAAAGCCATCCGCGCTCAGCTTTTCCCTTTCCGCTGTCGATTCTTGTACTCAGTCACAAAGTAAACGAGCTTATTGGATTTGTAGCATGTCCTGCTTCTTCTTGTGCGTCCATCTGATAAATCATCCGTCCGTTTCTTGCGCCTTCCCTTCGCAAACTACTTTCCTGCTATTGAAGCTAGATATCATGGATCCTTCGTCTGACAGTGTCAAGATTTTTCCGATACGCCCACTAGGGGCGTGGCTGTCGGGTAATACTGAGTGTTGTATATCAGTCATGCAACAAATTTGAAGTGCTAGAGACTAGAAATGTGCAGAATGTAGAGCTCATATCTAATGAATATTCGAATGAAAATGTTTAAGAATCAAAAAACTAAATTAATCTAAGGATTCGCTAAAAATTATATACATATACATATATGAAAATGAAAATACATATACATATATGAATACGCTCTACAATTTCAACAATAAAAATTAAAAACAATAAGAATACAAATATAATATTAATCTATGGATTTACTAAATTCATATGAGAACTCAAATCAGAATTTAAGAACTACAACTGTAAACCAAAACAATTTACTCGCTGCACCCCAAACTGATTCAATTATATATTGAGCACGAATGAGTATGATGAAGTCGGAAACACCCGATAGCAGCATTCAAATTCGATTATTTGTTGTTTCGCACAAAAATAAAAGAGACTCACAAATCAAAATTGAAAGCAATTGTTGCTGCCAGCTCTCAAGCGGAATGGAAACCGAATTGTGGCATTTCTGAAGAAGTCAGAGCTTAAGCAAGGCGGGAAGGCACATACATATATATCAGCTGGCATTTACAAATTGATCAGCTTTCTCCCACGCACAGTGGAGCTGGACAACAGAGTTCGTCGAACCGAGATGTACGGCCTGTGTACACAAGCATCGCGAATGCAGATAATAAACACAGCAGCTGATAGGCACGAATTGGCACACTCACACACGGCCGTGATTGTTTGCTCGACGTCAGTCAGTCGTGGGCCTAATACAGGTGGCATGCTCGCACCTGGGCGGCCGGGCTTAAGGGCCTCGACAAACTGGCGTTGGCAATGCGCTCTACGTGCTGGCATGAGGCAGTCACAAAAAAAAAAAAAAAACCGGGCAAAGCCGCTCGAGAGCAAAAGTTGCATTTTTTCACTGAAGTGCGCTCTAAGAGCACTCACTATGCAAACAGTAAACGCTTGAAAGGGGTCAAAGGCGATTTTAGTCGACGTCCGAACAAATTTAGACTGTATGAAAAATTCGTGCAAAGGCTTGTCAACATTTGAGCAAAAAAAAGAGAAGAAGAAGAAAAAAGTGAAATAGTGCGTGAGGCCACGCCTACTGTTCAGTGGATGGCTTGGGCCAATGTTATGCCCTGGCCCACCTTCGGTTGTCCTCGGCAACGGCAAAGGCAAAGGCAACGGCAAAGGCAATGGGAACGGCAATGGGAACGGCTATGGGAACGGCTATGGGAACAGCCTATCGTGGCGCTACCCAAGGCTGTTGTGCATCCCAGCGAGTGGGCCGGGTGAGCCGATTTAGCGGTCTCGGAGGCGCGCGTGTGTCAACTAATTGGCACATAATTAACTACGAAGTGAACGAACGAGCCAAAGCCACAGCTCACGACTGCACAATACTCTGTACTAAGCTAATGCTAATCAAATTTAGTTTCAAGTATTTGCACTGATGCCAAAGCTCTGCAAGTTGTGATTGCCAACTCCGATTTAGCTTGAATATAGATTGGCGACTCCAGAGTTTGAGCTACAATAAAATATGCAAACTGTTTTTTCCAACCTATGAGTTATAGACCGCAGACTCTTATACCGTTGGCTGAACGTACAGCTACTGCCGAAACTCTCTTAAGCTCCGCTTGCTTAACTGTAAAGCATATCAACGAGTCACTTCTCTATATACATATATCACTCTCTAGATATTTTCTATTTTCTGTAGAATTCCAATAAGAAATTGCATTCGTTTCGAATTACAGGATGATACGCTCTTCTGCAACCTATTCAAACAGAGTATGAAAAGTGTCTTTGAGACAAGTGCGTGACGGTAAAGGCTTATCGACAAAAGGAACTACGAACAAGTGTCAATGTGTACATAAGTGTCTGAGTGTGTGTGTGTGTTTAGTAAGCTTGAGTAGGTTGTCTCCCTCTTGCAGCTTTGTTAAACATGTCCGCAGTTAGAGCTGGCTATTAAAAGTTATTATTCATTTCTGAATATTGAGCTCTGAATGCGAGACTTAAAAACTTTCGAGCTATCGCATGCTTGCGTGTGTTTGCACAGTTAATTCATTCGTAGGAAATTTTTGTGAGATTGCCACAGCTATTGACAAGGGCCTCAAACTTTCAAGTTGACCAACAAAATTCCTGTCTCCATGCTGAAATGGGGCATTAAATCAAAGCAATCAGACTGGCAGTTAAACTGGTTGTTAAATCAAGGAAATATGCAAAAGGCTGCCACCTAGGCAGACAGTGGCCATTATTGAATTTTCAAAGCGTTGCCAGACTGTTCTGTAAACTTATAGATATAATAAATATACAGACCCGACAAAGGAGAAAGACAGAGATAGATAGATAGCTAGATGGTAAAGGGAAGGAGAGAGCAGAAAATTTGAAAGAGTTCATAAAAAAAAGGATTGGAAAGTTCTTAATACACAAATATTGATGTGCCTCAACACTATGAATATTAAAAAATATATTTGCAAGCATCTCTTATTGATAATCTTAAGTCAAGTTCAATTTGATATATAAAATCATAAAGTTATTTGCGATATACGATTCGATTGCATTTTCATTACATTCTAGGTAATTTAGTTTGTTGTTTTTTTGTTTTTGTGACTTAAATCTGTTTGTGTGTGTGTGTGTATGTGTTTGTTTATGTATATACAGTGTAGGAAAGTTTCTCATTTTGGGGCCTTTAGGCAGATGGCCCAATTAGCTAATGGATATTTAACAGAGGAACAGCAACACGCAGGGAGCTGAATTACACACACATATAAAGGCAGTCACAGATATGTATAGATGTAACTGTATGCTATGGTGTATTTACGTATAGTATATAGATATATATATATACATATATACACTATATATGTATAGATATTTATATAGATAGAGATATTCATGATTATCGTTGCTTAAGTAATGCGGCTTGGACTCACCTCTCGCCATGGGCCTCCCTGTCCCTGTCCCGTTCCATATCCCTGGCTCCGTCGCCATCCGGCTCGCCATCGATGAGGCCGGCGCTGGTGCTGCTGCTGTTGCTGCTGCTGGGCGGCTCATGCTCCTCAGTGACTGGCGGAGCAGACGACTCCGATGGCGTGGACCGGCTTTGAGACTGACTCTGACTCTGGCTCTGACTCTGACTCTGGCTCTGACTCTGACTCTGACTGCCGCTCGTGGTCTCCTGCTGGTCCTGGAGATCCGACATCGTTGTGCGGCTGGATTATGGCTTCTGGCTGAGATTCGAGCGGCAAACTTCGTTGGGTGTGTCAGACAGAGAGAGAGAGAGCAGTCTGAGCGTGGTGTAATTGCTATTTAATGAAGCCCTTTAAAAGCCCTTGCGCTAAATGCGGGTCACCAAGACAAAATATTTTTAAAAAACTCGAGCAAAAGGCAGCGAAATAAAAATACACAAAATGAAAACCAGCAAAAACAAACGAACACGAAAACGAAAACGAACACGAAAACGAAAACGAAAACGAAAACGAAAACGAAATGAAAACTAATTGGACAGACCTTGACAGTCTACTTAAAATTGTTTGAGACTCCTGCCGTGACTGTTTATCTGCGCTTCATGTCAGTTGGAAGTCTGTCAATACAAGCAAAGACTGTGAACTAAATAAAGATGACGGTGAAATTTCTTGCAAACAAGTTGCAGCTGGTAGATCCGAATAAAATGGTGACTTGAAAACCCGATGGGAATTACGACCGATTGAACCGAATTAAATATGGAAACCCTATAAGTAGAGCTTGCTAGATGGCAATTCACAGTTATTCACAATTCAATCTTTCGGCTAGCTGGGAGGGACCGAGAGCCGAGTCGACAGATTTGAACCTAGATTTCTCATAACTACTACTGGACGACCTTCTGAGTGAGCGTTAACGCGTTTGAGGACATTGATTTCAGATCTATATCTATGTATATGTGTATATGTATATTATAATAAGTGACTGTTTATTTTAGACACCTAGATATATGTATGATAAATATTTTAAGCGATTTGAATAGCTGTTCTCTTATTGAATACTGCTGTAAGTGCTTTATTTCTGGTTATTGAATATGAAGATATATTGGATAAGCTACGAGCTATTATATTTATTGAATAGAACAAAATGCATATATTTTTAATTATATATTCTTTTTAAAAAATTGCCATTGAAATATATTTCAGTCAAATATAAAAATTATAATTTTTTGTCTTTGTTTACCGTTTTTGTATATGTATATGTATATATACCAAAAACTTGTTGAAAAAAAAAATTAGTTCTGCCTGAAAGTAAATTTCTTCTTCTCTTGTTTTCATTCTGCTTGAAAGAAAAAAGTACATATCCGTTTATTTCACTCAACTAACTTTTGATTTTATATTTTTCTGGTTATTTTGACTGTAGATATAGAATTAGCATGACTTTGTGTAAGCGAAAGTAAGCTAAGTAGAAGCTAGTTAGCTCTAACTGGAGTGAGTGGCAAACAATTGCGTACATTCGTAAATATACTTTCGCAAGCTACTGTACTCTTGCGGACACCTATGGAAAGCTTTAGCCTATCAGAGACAGTTTCGAATCGGTCGACTCGATTGGTTTGCTGCTCTGTTGCTCAATTCCGTTCGTTAGCTGCAGATTCTCTATGTGCTAATTGGCTTTGAACACGCTCTGGTTGTGGCTATTTCTATGCTACGGAGAGTTTTACTGTGTGAGCTATACGCTATGGGAAATTCATGAAAGTCACGAGACAAGAATCAATTTTACACAACTCACTGGACTTCAGATTGCTTGATGGGCTCAGCTGGTATTCTGCCTGGAGCATAAGGCCTATCAATTAATAATCACCTACAATCTGAATTGAACTCAAACTCTTGAGGACTTCAGCTGCTATTCTACCTATAATAACAAGTCTATAATAAATTAATAATCAGTCTCAACTCAACTCAAACTCTTAAGACACCAGATTGTTTTCACCTATGATATAAAGTCTATAATAAACCTATAATATCTACTCAACTCAAACTTAAGAGACTTAAGATCACTTGAGGACTTCAGTTGATATTCTACTTATAATACGAAACCTATATAATAATAATAATCACTTATAATCTCTACTCAAGACTCAAGACTAAAGACTCCAGATTGTTTGAGAACTTCAGTTGATATTCTATTTAAATATAATAAAATGCCTATAATAAAATAAACCTATAATCGCATACCTCTAGAAATTCGAATCTATTTTAGGCAGTTTTGGCTAGCTGATTGACTTAGTCTCTAAAAAGGGGCTAAAACCCGCTTCAAATATCAATGAGTTTATATGTGTATATGCTTAAATGTACCGCAATTATATAATAGTTCGACAATTGTTCAATTTAAACAGCGGTGCCCGAAACTAGTATTAAGTCAAGTACAATGTAAATTATTGTGCAGCTCAACTGCATATTAGGTTCAGCCTTAAAGCCCTTTTCGCACTGCGTAGGTTCAGTTCTTAATTAGAACAAATTGCTGTGAGTTTGGTGATTTGTGTGAATGCGGCAGCTGCTGTTGTTAACTGCTAACAAGCGTCTGGCAATTGCCAAAAAGTAGCCAAGAATCTGTGGTTCAGCCACTGAAACCACACTGTGGTGTCCGCTGGCAAATAATACAAATGAACATTTAAGCTACGACAAGAAGCCGAAGGCGAATGTCAAACGGCAACGGGAAAATGGGAAATGGGAAATGGGAAATGCAGCAATTTTGCATGCGTCTAGATGGGACTGCAACAGCCAACAAGTGGTCGATTGACTGGGCAACAGAGCGAAAGCCAGCATAAGTCTAACATATATCTATGAATAGATGGAAACAATAATGGGACGAGCGTGACAAGTGCGGACAGAGATTAGATTAGCGCCGCACTCGCAAATTCGTAAGCGATTGGAGGCGAAAATAAAGCGCGAGCGCTGATAAGTATGCTACACTTTATGCACGCTGCACCAAAGCAGGCCAGCGGGCCAGCGGGCCAGCGAGTCAGTGAGACAACGAAAAGCGATAAAAACAGAGCGAGAGAAAGTGAAAGAGAGAAAATAGAACGGCTGCTGAAAGTGAAAATGGAAAGTAGACAGTGAAAAGCGCACAGCAGGCTCTAAGGAAGCAGCGGACGACAGACAGAGGAGGAAAGGCGAGACAGAAGCTGTGCGGTTGCTAAAGCGCACATCATAAGCGAGAACTTTGCGCAGCATTTGCATATGAATAATTCGAGCAGCCAGCAGTGTGTGGGGAGGGGGGAGCATAGAACAACGAAACGCTAACTTGGCTAGCAGCAAGTCAGCGTTTATGGCTCATAGAGCAATAGAAGCGCCGAGTCCTGCTCGCAGCAGCAAGCAAGGCACAGGACTAGAGATAGCGAGATGGCATCGCACACAACCATACACATCAGGTATGAAAGCCAGAGTAAATTAAACCAAATGCTGAGGAATGCCAGCACTAAAAGTAGCAGCGCAATCTGACGCCCAATCAAACAGAAACAGGACAGGCACCGGGCGACCCGGTAGAGGGCTGAATAGAGCGAAGCGCTGCTGACGACCGTCAAGGGGAGCATTTTGATTACTTTATAATAGGATCGAATGCGACTGCAGAAACAAAAGCACAGACCGGCCGCAAACACGCGCGCAAATTCACACAGATGGGCAACACACGTGCCTGAACTCAGGTGGAGCAGTGGGGCAAAAGTGAATTCGGACAGATTGACTAGTGAGAGTCGAAACGTTTGTTATGATTGTCGCTTGCGTTCAGTAGTTGGTGTTGGTGTTGATAGCGGTATTGGTGTTCGTGCTCGTGCTGGTGTAGTCGTTGCGGTTGCCCTGATCGTCAGCCCAGCAAGCACACACACAAGACACACACAATGCACGCACAGAACGCTGAGAGTACACAATACATACGAGCGCTTTTTTTGTAACTCTTATCGCGCTAGAGAATATGTATGAATATATATATATATGCACACACCGGTTGGTATATGGGTGCGTAGTATATATCTATAAGGTTTTTACAATTACACTTCAAACACTCGAAAAAAAAATGAAGTTCTTTGCACAACAAAAAAATGTCAGACCTTCCACTTGAGTTTCACAATTTTCGAGTTCCAGTTTTCGAGCTGTTCTCTTTGCTCAGTTTATTTGATGGCTAGCTACTAGTACTACAGATGCATATACGTATAGAAACATATACATGTACTTATATCGTCACAATTGATAACTGTTCTTCCGAGTTTCTGTAGACTGTGCCTGCTGCTCTAGGGCTTGGATATTCAGAATCGAACTTGGCTATTCTGACTGACTGAATGGCTAGCTTCGGCTCGCTGCGGCTGGGGCAAACGTAACCGACAAAGGCTTGACAGGAACTGAAGTCGCTTGCGAGCAGGACACGTTATTTTAAATTGTTCGCCAGCAACAGAAACAGCAGCCGAACCGCAGCGCCACGACTGTTGCTTCCTGCTTTTCTGTTCGCCAGCTGTTGATTGTTCGTTTCGCTGTTAAGTGCGCTAACAGTGCACTGTTAAGCGACTCCGAAAGCTTTTCGTGTCTGGCATTTCGGAGTCAGCTCTAGCAGCAAGCCAGCCCCCTCAGCGGGGCAGGGCACATACACCATGATACGAAAATACTCTATGTACGCACACTTACCCCAGCACATAATCGCATTACGCTTTTGCGTACTTTTGACTCAATTTTTCCTGCCTTACGTCAACAGCGCGCGACAATCGGTCTCAGCAATTGCTGCTGCATATGCTCAGCTATGGCAGTTAGAACTTCCTTTTCGTTGCTTTCATCTCCCCCACTTATATATGAATATGCAACACTGGCCACTCGCATGCTTGCGTCTGTGTTCAGCTTATGTTTTGCAAAAATAACGGCAACAAGTGCGAACTGTGATGCAGGCGGCAGTGCTTGACTATGATATACCCTGACTCCACTGCCGATCTGCAATTGCAAACGTATAGCTTACAAACACACACACACGCATATGTATCTGTTACACGCATATACCATCACTCAGCGCCTCTACTTCCTTGTAGATAATGCTCAATATCCGTGTGACTCTTGACTGAATCTATGTGAGTCAATCTAAGTCGATCATTGAACTGAACCTGATTTTTCATTTTCAATTTTCCATTTCCAACAATGCAACGATGCAACAATCATTGCAATGATTCCAAGCAGCATTACATCTGAGCTTTTATTTTATTATATTTATTTTTGTAATCGGTTTATTTTTGCAAGTTTATGTCCAATGCTCTCCTTAAGTAGCCAGTACGCCAGTGTATACTCAAATATATGTATAAATCAGCTTATTTATTTTAGTTTAGTTGCCTCCCCAATGGAGCAAGGATTGCATACCTCGTCTGCTTTTGCTGCCAGTCTATTTACGTACCTAAAGCTATGCCGTCCAATGAGTCCGGCGACTTTAGAGGCTTCTATGTATATCCCTATGCAGCAAAGAGTTACGTATCTTTATTTAACAAAAATTGTAATTCTGTTGACAGATGTGAAGTGTCATGTATGCAGAATACCACAATGGTATTCCATATAGGAAGGTGGGCATTCCTCTCTCTCCCTCTCAGCATAAAATACAGACTTTTTAGATTGACTTTGCAAATTGTGGTTACCTGGCTGTGACTTTTGTGGCACTTGGAATAGAAATACATCCGGGCAATCACCTCCTAGGGACAAAGATGGTATGAACGGACACAGCTACAACTGCAGATACAGATACAGATACAGATACAGATACAGATACAGATACAGATACAGATACAGATACAGATACAGATACAGATACAGATACAGATACAGATACAGATACAGATACAGATACAGATACAGATACAGATACAGATACAGATACAGATACAGATACAGATACAGATACAGATACAGATACAGATACAGATACAGATACAGATACAGATACAGATACAGATACAGATACAGATACAGATACAGATACAGATACAGATACAGATACAGATACAGATACAGATACAGATACAGATACAGATACAGATACAGATACAGATACAGATACAGATACAGATACAGATACAGATACAGATACAGATACAGATACAGATACAGATACAGATACAGATACAGATACAGATACAGATACAGATACAGATACAGATACAGATACAGATACAGATACAGATACAGATACAGATACAGATACAGATACAGATACAGATACAGATACAGATACAGATACAGATACAGATACAGATACAGATACAGATACAGATACAGATACAGATACAGATACAGATACAGATACAGATACAGATACAGATACTGCTCGACTAGAAAATACCCTGAACCCTCCATACTGATGTTCCAATCATTCTGCACACATACGCATGCATCCACCCTAACTGCGCAGTAAGCAGCGACTGCGCTTGGGCTGCACTGCGGTATGGGCAATATTATGAGAATTTATATGTTGAATAACTTTGTTTGTAGACATACAATCTTAATGAAACTTTCTGAATGTAATCATAATGTGTATATGTATGTACATTCCAAGGTCTCTCTCTTCACAAGTCTCTAGTACTTGATATACGTTTTTTACAAATTGGTGGCGAAGGGGGCGTGGTATCCAAAATCTGTAAATTACAAAATGTGTGTATCCATCAAATGTATATACACAGTAAATCTGAAGTCTCTAGGTCTAATAGTGTTCAAATAAGGCTGAAAAAACAATATCAATTTATCGATTATCCTCGATAAAAAAGATATCGAATGAGTTATCGGAAAATATGATAAACTCGTACTGCGTATGGTATACACGAGTATGCATACAAAATTTCAGCTCTCTAGCTCTTGTAACTTCTGAGATCGACGCAGTCATACGGACGAACGGACAGATGGACAAGGCTATATCGACTCAGCCCATCGTCCTGATCAAGAATATATATACTTTATGGGGTCTGCGATGATTCCTTCTGCCTGTTACATACTTTTCACAAAACCATTATACCCTGATTTCCCATTTTCAATGGGTTCAGGGTATAATAATAATAAGTCAGCAAATGTACGAATAAATTGATATGACATATTATTAAAAATATATTTACTTGTTTGCCGCGAATATTTTTAAACTGATTAACTATTATGTTGGGAGCCCCAACTTGGGGTCACTACTCTGCTCATTTACATTATATGCATATATGCATATGTATGTATGTATATCTGGTACCAGCCAAATAACGGGCCCCTTACACACGCACACAAATCATTTATTTACTTTGACAATTGTAACTGTTCTCATTTTACATTTCAAACAAAGCACTCCCCGTGTCATCTTAAGAATTGCAGTACAATTCTCAAGCAGTTTTAACATAAGATCTATAGCTTGAAATTGAAATTATAATTACTAATACTTTCCTTCTTTTTTTTTCTTCCATATCTATATACCTATACCTATGGGTAGCTTAAAATTGAATCGGAATAGAAGTAGACTTCTTCTTCTTCTTGTTTTTCTTTAAATCTTTTTACAGTATAATTTTAGGCTTAATTTCAAGCAGAAATTTGTTAAAGCTCTTAAAGACTACAAATATGATAATGATAATGAACGATGTCATAGATGATCTAATATTTGATGAACAAATCAATGTGAAATGAGACTAGGAACTATGGATGCGTGTGGAAGGGTTGAAAGGGAAGAATGCGGTATGGCGGCTCATCAAGTTGTGCTCCTTTAAGTCTGTAGTACTGAGAGTACTTAACTCTTAAGTTTAGTTCTACATTGCTCTAAGTTTCGCAGAGTCGCCAACAACACAGACTGAGACAACTGGAGTTATATACTAAGCCACAGTCCGAGACATAGATTAATGTCTATAGGCTTTTTAGAAATATTATTCTAGGCTATTCCATTTTCATATATGTTAGATCTAGCGTGAAATAGGCTAAGCTGGCCAACACTGGTACGCGGAACGCAACATGCAGTAGAAAAAAAGGGGGAGGAGAGTGGCGTGGACAACAGACGAGTGGATACTGTACTGCAGTTGTTGTTGTTGTTGTTGTTGTTGCTGCTCTTATTGTGTGCGTGTGTGAGCAAAGGAAAAGGTCAAATATTTACTATGGCAACAAGGCATTGCAATGGCCGGAGTAAATCGCAGCGATACTTGCGTGTCTTTTTAATTAGTGCAAACTTTGCCAACTTTGAATTTATTTTTACAGAATGGGAGTGAGAGAGGAAGAGAGAGAGAGAGAGAGAGAGAGAGCGGCAGAGTAAGCTCATTTTAGACAATGCCAATTTTACAAGGCATATTTTAGCAAAACAAGACATTTCATTTTTGGCCAATTTGCATCTGAATGTCGCCCGCATTTGGCTGCATTGCGTATGCAAGAGGCGTTGCATGCAGCAGCAGCAGCAGCAGCAGCAACTGCAACTGCAACTGCAATGGCAACGGCATCAAGGCGCAATAGCTGACATGCATTTTAATACTCTGATTGCATGGCTTTTCAGTGTTTGGCAGTCACTTTGAAGCTGACGCGCTTTCGTTCAAAAACAACGGAGCAGCAGCAGCAGCAGAAGGTGCAACAATAACAACACCAGCAGCAGCAGCAACTGGCAGCAGCACGAGGATCAACAACAACAACAACAACTAGCAGCATCAGCAGCAGCAGCCGCAATTACAATGGCGTTGCCAAAAACAATAGCTCTTATTTCATTTACTACTTGGCTAGACACTGCACTAAGAGCAGCAGGAAGCAGTAGCAACAGCAGGGGGCGGCGGGGCCAGCCGTTGGGTTTATTTCGCTTATTTATGGTGCACTAATTGAGTTGGCTGTGAACAAAGTTTTCGACAGTGGCTTACTTAGTGCGTGCCTACAATGCCTTCAACAGGTAATACAAAGACCTTACACCACCCAACCCCCCACCCCTCCTTCTGCTGTTAGCCGGCGACAATTGAAAGAGCCAGCAATGGCAATGCACAACTGGGCACAAAAGAACATAATTAAATGCATGGCACGGGCATAGCCGACCATGGCCAGCACGGGCGAACGCAACGCAAACTGTGGCCAAGTCTGGCGAAAAGGCAGATGTCACGTTCGATTAGGCGGATGGTAGGGCATCTGGCATAGAAAATCGAATTATATGCCTATTGCCTATTGAATTTCACAGTTCGTTTGGCATGCAATTTGAATATTTAATAAAGCTCTCAAATAATGCGACTTGCACTTTAATTAGCCATGGCCAAGCCACTGCGTATACTTGATATTTGGAAATTCTGCAGTAGCTGCTGAACCAGCTGCACCTGCCCAACAATGATTGCCCGCTGGCAATGAAACCCGTTAGCGCACCTTGGACGCATTATGCCCGCCGCCTGCTGCTGGCATTAGTCTGTGGCAGCCGTAGGGAAACTGTGAAATTCGACTCCTGTTGTACTTTGCAAATTACTTGCTGCAATCTCGTGCTCGGCCGATCCCAGGCAGGGACGGGGTGAGCGAGAAACCTCAAGTGTCTATTAATTATCCCTGGGCTCGATAGTATCTCAATTATCAATTTTAAAGAGCAGCAACTAAAAATGTATTTGCCATAATTAATAGCCAAAGAAAAAGGTAGCAAAGCAGGAGTAATTCGTAGCTCACGGCTGGCTCGTCGCATTGAAGGAGCGCAGCATCATCACGTACGAAATGGCCGAGCGAACCACCTGAAAGATAGTTTTTTTTTTTCAGATATTGCTGAGCTCCACTTTGGGGCTACGCACCGCTGAAAAGGTGGCCATGTTGGGCTCGAAGAAGTAGCCGTTCAGCTGGCAGGGGCGCTGGGCGCGCATTATGGCCATGATGAGCGCCTGCCTGGTCGCCGGCGCAAAGTCCACCCAGTTGCTGTCGTAGAGGGCCACGGCGAAGTCGACGCTGGCCTGCTTCATGTTCTCGCCGCAGTGCGAATATATGAACAGGGCTATGAGCAGCGAGCCGACAAAGAAGACAAAGTATATGCACACCAGGGAGGGGAACAGATCGGCCAGCTGGAAGCCAAGAAAGCAGAGCTGCAAGGCCGTCACAAAGAACTGCATGAACACCAGCGGACGCAGGCTCTGCCCCAGCTGGGTGCCAATGACCAGACCGGTCTGATGCAGCTGCAGCACCTGCACCAGTTCGCCCATCTCGCGGCGCGGCGCATCGCCGATGGGCTGCAAGTGCCGAATGCGATATTGGGCAATTTTGAACAGGGCGCACACATTGTACGTGAAGGCAAAGAGCAGCGTGTCCATGGCCAGGGACATGGTCACGGCGCCATAGCTGGCCATCAGGTTCCAGAGGTAGGTGGGCGCATAGGGCAGCAGCGCCTGGTCGCTCCACGGATAGACGCCCGAGTGGGGCAGCTCCAGGTGGATGCGACCCGTTCGCAGTCGCGTCGTCAGCATAATTATGATCGGCTTGACTCCAGCGAAGACGCAGGCGGCAAAGAAGCAACGCATGTAGGTCAGGCTCAACGATTGATCGCTGCGATTCTCCTTCTCCACAATGGCCCTTGTCTCCGGCAATGCTCGCATCTCTGCAGCACAGCGAATTAGTAGGAGATCATAGAAGAGAAACCCATTGGATAGCATCACTTACCCCTCTCTAGTATGTCGCGAATGCGATAGATCAGATGCACAAAGTGCTTGCGATAGTAGACAAATACCGAGTACTTGACCACGGTCAGAATGATGGCCAGCAGCGAGCCCAAGGCGTCGCTCATGATGCTCACGTTGGTCACGTTGAACAGTATGGAGAAGAAGAGCGGCACCAGAAACGTGCTCATCATGCCAATTACCACGAGCGTTATCTGAGGACGATCGTTGCTGCTGCTGCTCTTCCACAAGTCGAAGCCCATCAGCCGAAATGTGAGGACCTGCACGCGTAGAAAGTAGGCCGCATCCATGGCTGCAGTTGATTCGTGCAGCTGGCTGCATGTGAAGGACTTTTATAGTCGGCGCGACTCCACTTGGATGTGGATGTGGGCGGGGCAACTAGTTGACAGTGCGACGCTGTAGCTGGCCGTCGAAAACATGGAATTAATTGTCTAGCACCTTGAAAGGTGCAAGCGGGCCTTTAATTTAATATGCTTGCATTATATGCCATATTCGAGCTAAAGAGCTATTCGAGCTATTCAACAGGGCAGCTTTAATGACAACGCTTGATGGCTGCGCTTTGTAATGTACGCCCAGCATTTCTTTTCACTTGCGCCGGTTCTCAGGCTGCCCTATATAATTTTAATGAGCGTATTATAAGCACTTAATCCTTGCAATTAGGTGAGATTTGCGAAAGCTGCCATTGACATTTGACTTGTGTGCTGTTTGCAAAGCTATGCAATTAGTGCAACTGCTATTAGCCTTTAATATGTATATGCGGTGAACATGTTTTTATTTCACGTTCAATTTTCTGTTTGCATTTACTCGCGTTAAAT
Organism: Drosophila mulleri; assembly: GCA_035047565.1. NCBI lineage: Eukaryota > Metazoa > Arthropoda > Insecta > Diptera > Drosophilidae > Drosophila > Drosophila mulleri. The sequence goes on from JAWNPK010000130.1 coordinate 112,059, forward strand.
TTGGCGCCAGCGATAGCACTTATCGATAATTCACGCAATGATGCATCCATAGCGACATAGTCGTTGCGTTAGGTGGCAACGCGGCTCGCTACCCGCACGTAGTGGCAGCACAGGCACAGTTGTATAACCTAGTCGTCTTTTTTATTGGAAATTGAAGTAGTTTCAACTCGTCACAAAACAAACTGAAAGTGAGTTAACGCAGCAACAACTGCTACTAAATTACTTCGAATTCAAATTCAATATTTGCATAACGATTATAGCAATGTCTGGTGAACAAGAGAAACTGACCGGCCTGTCCAAAATCTTCAATGGCAATACCATGTCCGGCCGTGCCAATGTAAGTGGAGTCCATCCAACATCCAATGTCTAGCAACTGTTTTTAGGCATTGACTAATTACTAATACGCCTGTCGTAACATATTGCAGGTGGCCAAGGCTACTTACGCAGTCATGGGCCTGCTCATCGCCTACCAGATCCTGAAGCCAAAGAAGAAGTAGATGACGTACTCTAATTTGTGCAGCCTATTAGACGTACTCGGGCTCCTTGCTTCCAGTAACTGGTGGCAGGTGCAGGAGCCATGTATATTTTACATATGTGTAGTGCAACATCTTAAAGGAATAAACAATTTAAAGAAATCTAGTACACGGAAAGCTCACTGCATTTCATTATGTAATGTTAACAGGCGTGTTGCACTTTTCTTGGCCTTCATCCACCTGCAGGCGGCAGGTATTGCATATGCGAGGGACCAATGCGTTTGCAATAACGACGCCAACATGCTGTCCATATGCGATTATTACAAATATTTCTACTTTGGCATCAGCAGCGTGCATCAGGGTGTGCAGATTGCTGTAACAATACATCTTGTGTATTAACAGACTAGGACAAGATACATACATATGTACATACATATGTATATGCAACAGCAATCGTTGCAACATAGGGAGCAAAATATTTTAACAGGCTGCCTGGCGCTCTGTTAATGTGCTACTGCCCTCTTCTGTCCTTTGCATCGGCGCGCAGGCTATCCTGCTCGTGTTTGCAGTTAAGCATACTTCTCGCTCTAAATGGTTGCCAGATCATGTTAAAGCTTTTCATCACACGAAGAGTTGAATAATCGCAAATTGCAAATACGGTTTTGGTATTATTTGGTTTTAAATATTTTATTTATTTAAAGTTTTTATTTCATTTAATCGAACTTGCTTTAAATGTTCCATTTTGGGTTTTTTTTTTTTTATCTTTTAAGGTTTGTTGTTTTTTTTTTTTTTTAATTTTGTTTAGCTCAGTTTTTCGAAATTTCAGTATGTCTAAAAATTAATTTGAATGAATCGAATGTAAAGATGGTTTAACATATATGTACGTGTATGTATGTATTATATGCCCATGTACTTGACTTGTTGCTTGGTAGAGATTGAGACGAAAAACCATATATGCAATTAAAATATATATGTATATATATACGATATATATAAATTAATAATTTTATCATTTCTATGTTTATGCTATAGCTATAAAATATATCTTTTACATGTGTAATAGCAAGCGCTGGCCATTTAGCATCAGCATCAGCATCTGCTTTTGGATTTAATTTCTTTTTGTTTACTTTTGTTAATAACTAAACCGTTTGCCCTGGCAAAACATTAACATATATCGTATGTATGCGTTAAAACTTTATTTGAATTTTAGCAGCAGCAGCCGAGCGAAGTGCGAAAATACATACAAATGTACTCCTATGCATATATGTATGTACATATATATATACATACATACATAGGTATTTAATGTATGTTTTAATTGCTTGTTATATCTATCGGTTTTGTCCTTTCAATATTTGTTCTACTACTTTTTATCGCATAATATGTTTGTAATCAATATTAATTGTGTGTGTGTGTAGGTGTGTGGGTCTATGTCTTGGGATTTCTCATTAAAAATTGGAGTGTTTTCATATTTATTTGGTTTTCTTTCTATATTGTGTGTTTGTATGTATATGCATATACTATATCCGTGTTAAGTTACGGTTACATAATCATTTTCCGTTTGTTTGTTTTTCTTTTTTCTAGACCAATATCATCATTTGAGCACATGCAACAGAAATTAAAAATGCTATATAAGATTACAGTTCCAATTGGCAGCACCAGCTTGCACTCCCCTCCCTTCTACCCCAGCCCCTTTTCCCATAACTCCAGCCCCGATCATAAAACGGATCTGCGATGCAGTGGGCGGGCTAATACTAATAGATATTTTGCAGTAGCAGCAGCGGCAACTGCAACAACACTGGCGCAGACCCCATCAATGTTCGCTCAAAGCTCTAAACGTGGCTAAAATTGCGATTAGCTGGTGAAAAAACGTTTTGCACTTTGCAAATAAACATACATAAGTGTTGTCATGCCAGCATAAATTAAAGGCGATGGGCAGCACTGGCTGGCACCCGAGCGCCATCATATGTGAACACTTTCATAAGTTGAAGTTGAGTTGTATGTGTACGTGTATGTAGTAGTGTATATGTATGTGTGTGCGTAGTATTGAATTAACAGGGTATTTAATTACGCCCCGGCAAGTCCGACTTGTGACTAAGCATGCGTTTTCTTCTTTCTCTCGCTCTCTCTCTATGTCTCTCTCGCACTTTCTGCATAGATATCAATAACGATAGCGATATATAAATGTATGTATCTAATTTAAATAATTGCAGCATAATCATAATTAACAATTATTTATAGTCCAATTGATTCTCATTTCTGTGTTGCAGTTACAAAAAAATTAAAAATAAATAAAAAATATGAGGAAAAAAAAATTAAAATATATATAGAATCAAGAGCAAATGCTGGCTACAATGAAAATAATAAGTATATATATTTATGCTTGCATGTGTTTATGTATGTATGTTTGCATGTATGTGTCTATATGTATATTTATGTATTTGTAAATTTGTTTGACAAAAAATACACTCAGCATTCTATTTAATAATCGTTCTGTTGTGTTTGTTTTTGTTTCTCTTCTTTTTTTTTTTTTTGTTTTTTGTTTTTCTTTTTTAACATAAACTAAACGCTAAAAGTTAACACAATACATTTAAAAAAATGATAATTATAATATAAAGTAGATTTAATGTGAATATTTTAATAAATGAAAAGCATAATATTGATTGTTACTTTTTGTTTTGCTGTATTCGGTGTGTGTGTGTGTGTGTGTATTTGCGAGTGTTGTGTATGTGTGTGTGTGTATTTATGCGAGTGTGTGTGTTTGGGAATTGGCGTTTGTCAATTATTTTTCTTTTCTTTGAATTACTTTAACGCAGCTTCAGATTCAATCCATATGTTCAATATATATATATATATATGTATACGTATGCGTTTGCGTAGTGTATGTGTGTGTGTGTGTGTGTGTGTGTGTGTGTAACCCAACTAAACTAAAATTACTTTTTTCATACTCTGTGTTTTTTTTTCACATTTTTGTGGTGTTTTGTTTTGTTTTCGCATTTTTCGTATTCATCTCCCTCATTATTATTATCATATTCATGTTTGTTTTGTGGGCGTGGCTTGCCCTATTCTTGATTCTGCCATCAAGCTGTTGTTCTTGTTCTTCTTCTGATCTATATACTTATATGTTGCATCTTTTAGTTGTTTTATTTTTTTATAGCTTTTTTATATTTGAAGTTTGATTATTTTTGTTTTTTTTTTTTTTTTGTATTTTATTTCTTTTTATATTTTTTTGATTTCTCTTGTTGAAGTTTTTAATATGTTTGCGCTTTTGTTGTTAATTCGTTTCTCTCATTGCTTGTTGCTTTCGCTAATAGTTCGCGTTCTCTGCTGTTACCGTTGTTCTTTATAGTGTTATATGCGTGCGTGCGTGTGTGTGTGTGTGTGTGTGTGTGTGGGTGTGTATTATGTATGCATAAGTAAATATTTCGCTTGCTTTGTCACTTCAAGCTTTCATTGCTGAATCGCGCCATTCTATGAAGATCTTTATCTGCGTATGGTTGTGTGTGTGAGTTTCTGTATGTGTGTGTGTGTGTGTGCGAGGGGTTTACTGGGCGATGCCGCGCCATTGGTTCAATCGCAGGCTCAATTGGCATGCCACTCACCACGGTTGGCGCCGCCAGCGCCCGCCGCATTATTTGAATAGTAGGGCTTAGTGAGCTGAGCCGTCGCTGCCGCTGCGGGCGAGTTGCCGCCGCCGGCTCCGCCTGGGCCACCAGGGCCGCCGTTGCCGCCATTGTTAGCGCCAGGCGGTACGCCGGGCGCGTTACTATTGCCGGCACTGCCGGCCGCACCACCTCCTGTTACTTGGCGCATGCTTTGGGCGCGCTGCGCCGCTGCCGCTGCCTGTTCGCGCTGCTGCTGCTGCTGTTGTTGTTGCTGCTGCTGCTGCTGTTGCTGCTGTTGTTGCTGCTGCTGTTGCGGATGCTGTGGATAGTTGTTTGGTCGCTGTATTGGCGCCGGATATCGACCCTGACCACTGCCGCTGCTCTGCCCCACGCTGCCAACGCCACCGTTGCCACCAGCACCCACCACCTGGGAGCCGCCGGAGCCACTGCCCACGGCACCGCTGCCACGGCCGCCGAGTGCATTCATGTTGCTGCCGTTGCCACCCTGCCGCTGCTGCTGAGATTGCTGCTGCTGTTGTTGTTGTTGCTGCTGCTGTTGCTGCTGCAGCACCTGATTCTGCAGGTCCCACTGCGCATGAAAGAATTGAGAAGGGTCAGTGAATCGGTTGGAGGACTGCGAGCTGCTGCCATTGTTGTTGCCGTTGCAGTTAAGGCTACTTACGCCGCCATAGTTCTTGTGATGCGGCGGACTTGGCTGCGACTGCCCCTGCTTGGCCAGGCCCAGGCTCATGTCAGCGCTCAATGGACTCTTCAGTTGCCTGCCCATCTGCAAGTGGAATGGGAAACGTATTAGATGGCAATGCAACGTCTATAGCATGTGCCTGTGTCAAATCACACACACACACACACACATATGCATATCAATAGTCAGATCGAAGTTTTGTCGTACTATCGATACACCACCAGAGGGCAGCCCCTCTGCTAAAATCGAAATTCCTGTCAAGCGTCAGTCTGACAGAGCGACGAAATGTGACAGACAGTTAGAGTGAGTGACACAGTGAGCAGGTTTTCGAGATAAAGTCCACGTTCGTTAAAGGGATAAACTCTTTGCAATTAAATATATATCCAAGTACTATAATACCACATCAGTGTCTCAGATCTTCAAGAAACCGCCAAGACTCGCGAAAAGTCGTGTGTGCGTGTGTGTGGTCTGCGGACTAGTTTTAATATAGTTAAAACTTCGTGGGCGAGTCTACCTGGAGTTCCTGTCAAATAGGTGTGATTTGTGAAAAAAAAAAAAAACCAACTCGTAATATTTTAATCGTTCCGCTGTTTTTCGGTTTTATTTCTCAAATCTAAGATATCGGATTCGGTAAGTTTTTACTTCTTTCATTTATGTATAT
>JAWNPK010000130.1:120000-136628 GCA_035047565.1 Drosophila mulleri
GCTGCCGCTTGGTGCTGCTGCTGCTGCTTGTACGTGGAGTTCTCGAAGATGATGGTGTTCACTGGAGCATTGGCGTCTAGTAGCAGATTGCCCGCCCCGACCACGCCCACACCAAGGGCGCTCTTGTCGCCAATGGCCGACAGCTTGGACTTGTCGCCAATTGGCGCCGTTGTTGCTGTTGTTGCTGCTGCTGCAGCTGCTGCTGCCACTGGCGGCGCAATTGTTGTGCATTCGCTAGTCTTCTTTTTGCCGGGCACATCGCTGCCTGGGGCAGCCAATAGGGGCAGTCCGACTGAGGCGGTGCCGACGGCAGCTGTGCTCAGTCCTGGCGGTGGCCTGGCTCCTGCTGTTCCCGCTCCCGTCGCTGGGCCCGTGGCAGGCCCATCTTTGTGTGGCTCCTCCTTGGCCACGGCAGTGTTGGGTATATTAATGTTGCTTATGATGTTGGTGTTGCTGGTGTTGTTGTTGCTGTTGGTGTTGCTGCTGCTGCTGCTGGTAGCATTGCCACTGCCGGCAGTCTTCTCCTTGTCGGCCAACAGCTCTTCCTTCTCGTCCTTGCCCTTGTGCAGTCCTGCACTGAGCGCCATCTGATTCTGCTTGGTCTTGTCCAGGTCCGACAAATTGCCCGTCTCCGATTCAGAGTTCCGCTTGCTGTACTCCTCATAGCCCAATCGATACGCACGTCCTCCGCTCGCTGGCTGTCGCCGGAAACCGGACGTCGAGCTGCCTCCACTGGAGAGGCCGCCACGTCCTCGGCGCGAGGGCTCGCCTCTTGGCGAAAAGCCCGCCTTGTTTACTCCCGTTCCTGCTCCCGATCCGGATCCTGATCCAGCTGCTGCTGCTGCTGCAGTCGTCACACCAGAGCCGCTGCTATTGCTGCTCTGATCGGAACGAGTCTGCACTTTTGGACTTCGTCGCGATGCGCCACCGCCACCGCCACCGCCGCCGCCACTGCTGCTATAACAATCCTCGTCTACGTCTTCCGATTGCTCGGACTGCTCACCGCCACTGCCGTAGTAGCGACGGCCGCCGCCGCCGCCTGCACCACCGCTGTTGCGGCTGCTCCAGTCGCTGTTGCTGCGCTGTCCGCGATAGCTGCCACCGCCAGCTCCACTGGCCGGATAGCTCCTGCCCGCGCCCCGCGTCGTGTGCAGTTCTTCGCGCCCGCCGCGTCCACCCCGTGGACTGGGCCGCTTGCCAGCCGCAGACTGCGCGCCGGATGTTGCAGTGGAGGCTATCGTTGAGTTTCGTGACGCCTCCTTGTCGTCATCCTTGACAGTAGCGAATCCAGCCAGCTTGGCCGCCTCCGTCTCTGCGCTCTTGTCGCCAGCTTCGCGATCTGCCGCCGGCTTCTCCTCCGCCTTGTCAACGGGCTCTACGCTGCGCCTCAATATCTGTGTGGGCTGAATGGGCTGCATGGACTCCAATGGCTGCTTCTGGAGCGTGCCGCTGCCCGTTGAGAGGGGCTTCTCCTCGTTGAGGCTCGGCTGTCGCGCTGGTCGCTGCAGTATCTTAATCTGTACGGCTGAATCGTGGCTGTGCGTGGATGAGAAGCTCTCCTCGCGATGACGATGATGCTTCAGCTCAGCATCCGTTTGCTCCGCCCAGGACGAGCACGAGCCACCGCCCATGAGCACATCATCGCCGGAGGAAACGCTCGTCTTGCGATGCGAATTCTCCGAGATGCTGCGCGACTGCATCAACTGTTGCTGCTGCTGTCCACTGCGGTACTCCTGGCCACGCGTATACCTGGACTGATCCAGCTCGCGGGCACTGGATGCTCCCACTGATGTCGCATCCTGCTCCTCACCTCTGGCACTGTCATGACGATTGCGACCGTAGCTGCCGCTGCCGCTGCCCACTCGCGCATAGCCACCTGAGATGCTTCGGACACCGCTGCCGGAGCCGCCGCCGCCGCTGCTGCCACCACTGCCGCTGGAGCCGCCGTTGCCGCTGCCGCCCTTTTGTAGATAGCGCGAGTTGCTGCTATCGAAGGCGCTACTAGCCGAGGCGCTCTTCTCGAGACCACCGCGCGGCAATTGCTGCTGTTGTTGCTGCTGCTGCTGGCGCTGGAATCGCGGCGGTAAATTCGATTGGAAATGCGTCATGAAGACGGGCTTTTGGCCATAATCGCCGGCGGCTGCAGATGCCGCGATTGGAGCCGAGGCGGAGCCATTGCCGCCGCCGCCGCTGCCCATGCTGGAGATGCTGCCACGCGGTCGACGCTGCTGCTGCAGCTGTTGCTGCTGTCCAGCACCCCCGCCCTCGTCCTCGCTAACGTTGGCCAAGGGCACGGCTGGTGCCTCGCTGCTTGCAGTGGCGGTGGTGCCTACACCACCGCTGCTCTCGCTGAGCGCTTTCTTGCTGTTCATCTTCATCTCAAGCTCCTGCAGCTTCTTTGCCGCCGCCTGTTTGCGTTCCATCTGGCGACGCTCCTCCTCCTCCTTGCGCTGCTTAACACGCTCATAGACGCCGGCATCGAGAGCAATACCACCGCTACCCACGACCACATTGCCCGCACTGCTTCGGTGGCCATTCTGCTGTCGTGGCTCCTGGCCCTGACCCTGATCTGCTGGGCCATCCAAATCACGCTCGCTGCTGTCCTTACCGCGCTGCCACGAGCTGCTGCCCGACGACTTGCGCTGATCGCTGCTGCTGCTGGATTGGATTAACTGTTGCTGCAGCTGCTGCTTATTGTGGCTGTTGTTGCTGCTGCTGCTGTTGTGGTGCTGGTCCTCCAGACTGACGTGCTCCTCATCATCCGAAAATGTTAGTTTCTTTGTGTAGTCAATTTCATCCTGTTTTGTCCAGCTATCGTCCTTTGCAATCGCATTCAGGCGCTCCAGATCCTCTTCCCTAATGATGGGACGCTGCATTTGCGCCACCTCCGGCTCTACCACATAGTCCTTGTCCTTGTCCTTGCGGCCACCGGGCCCGTTCGTCTGCAGCTGTTGCTGCTGCTGGGGCGGTGTTGTCGCGCCCCCGCTTCCTCCCATCGTACCTGACGGTGGTGGCGTCGTCATCGCTGCATTGGCAGCGACTGGACGCTTTGGTATCGCAGCCGCAGCACGAAAACTGCCGAGAATGGCTGGCGAAGCGGAACGGTTGCCGGTGATGCCGTTTTGATAGGGCGCTGGCGCCGACGAGACCAGATCTGTGGAAATGCTGGATGATGCATTTGCCACAGCCGCTGCCATTGTAGGCCCACCTCCGATGCCGGAGGCGGGCAGCGGTGCTCCGCTACGCATGAATGACGGCATTAGCGAGAGTATGGGCAGTGGTACACTGCCGCCCGATCCTGCGCCCGCACCGCTCCCATTGGCCGGTATCTGGTGGCCCTGGCCCTGTTGGTTCAAAGCCAGCTCCTTGGCGGCCTTCTCCTGCTGCTGCAGCCAAGCCGCTGGATCGTTTTGGGGCCGCAGACTCAACTCGCTGAGTTCGCTGCTGCTGTTGTTGCCGCCGCTGCCGCTGCCACCACCGCCGCCGCCGACGTCGTCGCTGCCATCTCTGTAACTGCCGGAATCCGCATTGGTGGCACTGCCTCGATGCAAGTGGTGTCCGCCGTGTCCGCCAAACTGGCGACCATGATGGCCATGGTGATCGCGATAATCTCGCTGCTGTTGCTGTTGATAATGATGATTCTGGTGATGATGTGCGTGCTGCTGCCCCTGGTAATGCGCCTGCTGGTCCTTTGATGATTTGCCACCGCCGCCGGCTGCGCCCGCATGACCACCTGAGGATGCAGCGCCACCGCTGCCGCCCATTAATGTGGGGAACTCGTATTGAAACTGTGGACTCTGATAGTGCGGCACCACCTGCTGCTGTTGCTGCTGATGATGACGGTTGCCATAATGGCCGCCATGCCCGCCATGGCCACCGGTGCCGCCTGCGCGCTCGTGTCCTGTCGTTATCGCTGACCATGTCTTGGGTGAGTTATTCGCGTGACCGCCGCTGCCGCTTCCAGCAACACCACCAGAGCCTGCTCCGCCGCTGCCAGCCGATGCGCCTCCGCTTGTCGCCGAGTTATTTATTAATTTCAAATTCTTATTGTTATTGCTGTTGCTGCTGTGGCTGTTACTGTTGCTGGTGTTGTTGTTGTTGCTGCTGCTGCTGTTGTTATTGTATTTGCTAGCGTTATTGTGGTGGTGGCCAAGAGCTGATCCTCCCGCTGCACTGATGCCGCTGTTGCCGCTACTGTGCCCACTAGCGATGTTGTTGTGGCCAGCGCTGTTTGCACCTGCGCCACTTGCCGTTGCACTGATCGCTGCTCCGCCCGCGCCTCCTGCGTTTGAGCCGCTGCTGATCGTACTGCTGCTGTTGCCTGCAAACGCAGCATAAAAAAAAGAACAAGTATTTTCAACATCAATCAATATTCTCATCAAATCTGCAGTTTAGCCAATCTGAATCGCTTACCTTCAACAGATGCAAGGAGATTGTTGTTGTTGTTGGTGTTGTTGTTGCTCAAAGGCGTCGCACTGTTGGTGGTGCCGCTGCTGCTGATGTTCGTCTCGGCCTTTAGGGATGGCAGATTGGCCGGTGGCCGCCTAGCTGAAGGCACTTTTCCCAATATTTGCATTCCATGTTTACGCGGCACTTGATTCTTTTGGGCAGATGGTTCACTCGATTCACCCTGCAAATTGTTAAGAAATGTTTGCACACGGAGGTTGATTGAGATAGGAATCAATTAAGTTAACATTGAGGACAGACATGAGAGACAGATGTTTCTTCTATATATTTATGCTTACTCGGCTATTCTTGTACATGCGATTTATATCCAACGCAGTGAATTTGGGCTTGGCATTTCGCTCTCCCCTACTTCCCCCCAGTGTACTCATGCTGCCAATAGATCCTCATTAGCGTTAGCTTCCTTTGCCGCCTACTGCTGCCACGCGTTCCACGCCAATCGCTTTCGATTCGCTTTAGATGTGATGCAGATATTTGCAGACGTTCGAAAATCGGACTGTGCTAATGCCGATGTCGATGTCGATGTCGATGTGAATGTGGATGTCGATTTCGATTCCGATTCCGAGAAGGTCGAGATCTGTTTTATATGCCTCCTTGGCGCCTTACGTTTTGTTGTTGACTTTCCTTGTAGTTTCTCTTCACGTTTCTTCTCTGTGCTTGCTGTATTTGTTCTCAGTCTTCTTGTGTGAGCTGTAAAACGACTAATAGCAAGAGCGAATAAGAGAGAGACTCACTAAAAAAGGGTGTGTAATTGGGTGGGGGGGGGGTGTCATATTGTAAGCTGGTACTGCAACTGCTACCGCTGTTGCTACTGCTGCTGCAACTGCAACTGCTGCTGCCGCTTCATTTGTTTGTTGCAATTTTTGTGTATTGTTTTGGTACGTGGGCCGCCGGGTCGCATTGATGCATACATGCGTGTAGCGGCGTGAGCGTGTGTGTATATATATATATACATGTGTATATGCGTGTGTGTATGTATGTATGCACACCTCCATGGGGGCTACACAGCCATCCCATGTTCATAAAATAAAGAGTGAATAAAGCATAGAGCGCAGCCTATATTCGAACATGCGTGCGAACGAGATGGCAATGAATACCACTCTCTGTGAGTTGTATGTGCTTGTGCTCAAATGCTGGGCCCCCGCTCCCGCTCTTCGGCTCGACAACAGCACACGACGGTACGACCCACACATACAATAACAGAACACATAAGACACAAGAAGTATGCGGCGGTGGCGTCTTCGTGTAATAAATGAAGAAGAACAATGGCTGACACAGAGAAGCCTGGCACCACTATCAAAAAATAGAGAACTGAAAAGCAAAGAGGAGAGAACAAAAGCATCGCATATGCAAACTGCTCAAATTATGGCAATTTATGCTGTTCCTATTTTTATAGATAATAAGGGATTGAGCAGGTGCACATCAAAAAACTAAAATGCTTGGTAACAATTTTTTAAAGTGGCCTATAACAACAAAAACCATTCACACAAACGCACTGCACACACATATACATATATATCTCTCAAGAGAGGGGCATCGGGCGACACACGCGCACTTTGCTTTGTTATTTCCGTAGTTTATAATAAGCTACACACCAACTTAATTATAAGCTACACATTTCCAGAGCTTGGACAAATAAACACGACATTTGCAGCACACTTATCAAGTCTCGCGTCGTCAAAAGGCACAGTAAAATGTGCCGTTTAATAGCGAACATGCAGCCACACGTTTGCTCGCACTCACTACACAAATGCACACATGCCCACTTAACGTACACGCATTCGCAGAACTGTTTGTGTATGAACGACTGAATTATAAGTTTGTTTGCATTTTCTGTCGTATTTACAGTGTTTGAAGCTATCTGCGCTGGATATCTATTCGATATTAGATTTTGACACCGATTGCTTTATTTTACCAATAAAAATTAGCTGCACTTTATCCACCGCGCGAGAAGTTTGCCGCTGGTTCTTCTTCTTTTTAGTGCTATTCTTTTCGCAGTAAATTTGTATGGGACTATGAGTGTAGTAGCGTGTGTGTCTAGCGGTGGCACAGCGTTGCCACACGCGCTCCATTTATCGAGCCAGACCTTTAAAACAATGTTTTTCCATATACGTAACGCTAACGCAATGCAGCACAAGCCATAATAAAAATTATTATTGCAGATGTGTTAAGAACATATTTTAAACATTGGCAATGCAAAAGCAAATAAAAAAACAAACGATAAACCTGCTGTCGTCGCCGCCACTGCTAACGACAATGCAACAGCAGCAATATATGCAGCATGAGTGTGAGTGAGACAATAAGAGCATGTGGTCTATACAGCAGCAATAACAAAAACATCAAGCATTAAAACGTAAATGTATATAGTGCTTACCCTTTTACACTCAGAGCATACACCGCACACACAGTTCGTTGCTCCTTGGCTCCTTTTTCTTCTTTTCTTTTTGTACGTTTTTTTGCACTCTTCTACGCTTACTCAGCCGTTTGCAAAAAAAAAAAATTTAACGAAATGTTTTTCAGTCACGACACGTTAGAGTGACCCTTCTTTTAATAAAGAGCGCGTTTGCGGAAACGATTTTTAATTTGTTTGCTTTTTCGATTGGCGAAATCAATTTTATTAGTCTCTTGCCGTCGCTATTCAACGCGTTTGGACCGCTGTTGTTAGCTGTGTTGCGCTGGCTGTCTGCCTGCCCGTCTGTCTGGCTTTGGCTCTCCTACGTTCTCGCTTGTTAGCGCTCTCTGTCTCTCTACCGTCGTTCTCCAATGCTCTGGCTGCTGCTGCTGCTCTGGTCGCTTTTTGCAAGTGTATAGATGAAAAATGTAATCGAAATCCAAGGTGCTGAAACTAGTTTGATTCACTTTTCCTCTTGGATTCTTTGAATATAGCAGACACACACGCTTTATATGCTCGCATTTATAACACAATTTTGTGAAGCATTTACTTTATTATTACTTTTGGTGCGTTCTTTTCACGTAATACGTAATTGTACCATTAGTTTAAATCGTATGTATTTTTTGCACACAGTGCTGCCAGCTTGCGCTTACGGCGTTGCATTCTAGTGGTGAACGATATGTTTTAAATGGAGATTCTGTTAAAATGGGGAGCAAGCCTGTTAAGTAGGGAATGCCGCTGTTAACTGCGGAGTAAAGCTTGATTGGGAAGAAATACATATGTATGTATATACGAAATTGGGGCTGCATTTTATTTATATCGATTTTTTGCAGTACGGCAGCACCGAACTGCGTAATAAATTATCGATAGCTCTAAAATCGAATTTGATTAATTCAAGGCGCACTCTCAAACTGTCAGAGCACAAAAAATTAGCAGTGAATAGTTTCCTTTTTTATTTGTCGAAAACGTCAAAAAACTTTTTGTAAAAAAAAGCGCTGTAACTGATTATTGAAACCGTATTACCAAGGATGGGCAAGGACTTTTATAAAACGCTCGGAATTAGCCGTGACGCCAATGACGACGAGATAAAGAAGGCATATAGAAAGTTGGCGCTCAAGTACCATCCGGACAAGAACAAGAGCTCCAAGGCTGAGGAGCATTTCAAAGAGGTGGCCGAGGCGTACGAGGTGCTTTCGGATAAAAAGAAGCGTGACATCTATGATCAATATGGCGAGGAAGGTCTCAAGTATGGAATACCCGGCCATACCAGGGGTCAAGGGTGTTCATCCTTCGTCTATCAGTTCCATGGCGATCCACGCGCCACATTTGCCCAGTTCTTTGGATCGAGCGATCCATTCAGCATGTTTTTTGGCGAGAGCTTTGAGCAAATGTTCCGGGGCAATGACAGTCCGCGGGAAGCTTTTGGCAATGCTGGTCTTGGCCAGCCACGTCTCGAACAGGATCCGCCCATTAAGCATGAGCTATTCGTGGCCTTAGAGGACATCAATACTGGCTGCAGCAAGAAGATGCAAATCTCGCGCATGAGAATGCAAAATGGCGAGTTGCGTAAGGAGATCAAATTGCTGGACATCGAGATCAAGCCCGGCTGGAAGGCTGGCACCAAGATTATATTCCCCAAGGAGGGCGACGAGGCGCCCAACCGCATACCGGCCGATATAGTGTTCATCATACGCGACAAGCCGCATAAAGTGTTCCATCGTGAGGGCAGCGACATCCGCTACGAGGCCGAGATAACCCTGAAGCAGGCACTGTGCGGCACCACCATCGATGTGCCCACACTGCAGGGAACTCCGTTCCCGTTTTGCACCACAAAGGCCAAATCATAAAGCCATCAACCATTACGCGTTTCGCTGACCGCGGCCTACCTTATCCAAAGAGTTCGATACGCCGAGGTGTGATCTTGGTCTCCTTTCACATCATGTTTCCAGAGAAGCTGTCCAAAAGCGCGATCGCAACGCTGAGTGAACTGCTGCCTGATGAGTAGTGGCATGCGCAGGGATTCGCGCATAGCACATACGCACACACGCACACACGCAAAGCAATGCATAGCATACACCCACACACTCACACACATACACATTGAAGGCACACACACAATTCCAGATAAACGCATTTAATGTAAACTTCCTTGCCAAATGGATATACATACATATGTACATAATATAGCTACAGTCCAACCAACTAATCGTGCGGTGGCTTTAACTGCGGGTTGTGGGAGCGGGCCATCTTCGCCTTGAGCCACTCGTCCGCATGCCGTTGCTTGATGTGGACATACATGTTGGAGCGGCTGCGGCACTCCTTGGGGCAATGGGGGCAATTGTAGAGCTGCAGGCCGGTATGGATGGCCATGTGCTCCTCCAGGTTGCGCTGCTGCTTAAAGCTCTTCTCGCAGTACGTGCACTGCAGACTTGTGGTCAGCTTGTGGGCATATTTGATGTGGGCGCGCAGCGCTGTGCGGGAGCTGCACGTCTTGGAGCAGTGCTTGCAAGTGGTGTCGGTGCTGTCGTGCGTGAATCGGTGCAGCCGCAGGCTGTGCTCGTTCTTTAGCCAGACACCACAGACGGGGCATTCCATGGCCGGAGCCACGAATCCCTGGTGCTCCTGCAGATGCCGTTCGAAGGAGGGCTTGAACTTGAACTTCTTGCCGCATATATCGCAGACATGCGGATGCAGGTCTTCGTGTATGGACTGTAT
Source organism: Drosophila mulleri (assembly GCA_035047565.1). NCBI lineage: Eukaryota > Metazoa > Arthropoda > Insecta > Diptera > Drosophilidae > Drosophila > Drosophila mulleri. The sequence continues at coordinate 129,572 of JAWNPK010000130.1, forward strand.
ATGACGCCGGAGTCTGTGCACATTCGCAAAGCTAAGAGAGTGAGAGAGAGACAGAGAGAGAGAGAGAGAGAGAGAGAGAGGGCGCATGTGGTAGAGCAAGAGGCAACATCGTATCGTATTGCGCACTCACCTCTTGTGGCATATGTGACAGCTGTGCTCCAACTGGTCCGTGTCGTGCTTGAGCAGATGATTGCCCAGACGCCGCTCGCTGCTGAAGGTGCGCTCACACTTCGGACACGGATACTTCAGCACCTTGCCGATCTGGGCCACTTTGTTGTGCACCGTCTCAATGTGCGTGGCCAGGTAGTCCTGTGAGTTGAGCGACTTATTGCATATGGAACAGCTGCAAGAGTAAATTGACTATTAATAGCTATTGATGCCGCAGCCCAAACGAATCGAGCGTTACGTGAAGAGCTTGGGATTGATGTGCTTGCGTATGTGATCCATTAGCTTGGAGGCCCGATTGAACACCTTGTCTGCAGCACTTCAAATACGCGTCGCGCTGATGCGCCTCCAGGAAGTGGACCTTAAGCTGGGACAGGTACTTGGTGCTGTAGTCGCACAGGTCGCAGTCGGCGCTCATGTAGCTGGCGATGGCCTCCTCGTACCGCTTCGTCAGCTGAGCGCGCGAGCAGCCCTTCGGCTTCCGCTCGAGCGCCGCCTGCAGCTCGTTCTCTTGCGCATCGGTTGGTGCCGTTGCACTGCTTGCTGATCTCTTCCGTCGCGCTCTGCTGCCATCTATGCCACTATCATCCAGCAACTGATCCAGCTCCTGGGCTAGCGTTAGTGTTCGCTTGTTGCGCCTCGTTACGGTGCGTTGTGCTCTGCGTTTCGGCTTGAGTTTGTGCTGCAGCCTGACCAGGGGCACTTCGTCTGTAAGTTGCGTGCAAGCAAGCAATAGTCAGTTCATGCATTTACTATTATTATGATTTCTTCTTTTTCGGCGGTCCTCACTCACCATCATCGTCATCGGTGGATGCATTCCGCACGCTTTCGCTGCTTTCATGCATCACAGGTTTCTCATCAGTGGCGCTTCTTTGATTGTCGTTGTTGCCGCTGCCGCTGCCGCTGCCCTCGTCATCGCCATCGCTATGATCTGTTGCGTGCAGCTGTAAGAACTTCTCGGACTGGAACTGCTCTGGCTTTGTGTCGGACGCAAGTGGCGGCAACTCCACGGTGTCCACATTAATATCAAGTACACTGCCAAGCAGTTTCAGATTGTGTATATCCAATGGCTTCTCGTCCATCTCGTCGGCAACCAGTGGGAACTCATCAATGTTGACATCGACATCGATGCCCGTCCATTTGAGGGCGACACAGTCGACGTCCACGTTCAGGAACTCCTTTTTAAGTGTTCCTTGCTTTTGCTCCACCAGCTGCCAGAAGTTGTTGAAATCCTCCAAATGCTCACAGCATTCATGGCAGATGCTCGTCGAGATGTTGTCATCGGGCATTATCTGCATTGCATGGACAAACACCGATTCATTTCATTGCTTAATTGGCACAGTGAAAACTCACCTCGAGCTGCAGAAACTTGGCTATCATCTTGAGCAGGGAGGACTCGGCTAGGGTGTCGTTGGTTTCGAACAGATAGACGGCATTGTTTGCGTTTATGTTTTTTAAACACAAGCGACAGATCATATTGCGGCGTTTTCAACATAAATTTAACCAATTAATGTATTATCAATTGTTTGGTTTTGATTTAGCGATGGCCTCTTCAGATATCAACTTATCGACTTGCAAAATTGCCACCACCTCGATACATAAAAACCATGCAGAACTGCACCTTTCAAAACTGATAACTATTTGGCTTAAATTATCTAATTAATGAAAATCAATATAAATCCACAATTTTATTTGCTATATTCATCATAAATACAAAGAGATAAGTGCGTAAATTATAGAGATTAACTTGGTAGTGTAGCTTATTAAATCAATTCACAGTTTCCGTAACGAACTCGCGGCACAGTCGTGCGTATCGATACTTATTCGAGATGAACAGCAGACAGCTGTGTGCATTATCGATGAAAAGTAATTCAATTGCAGTATTTTTGTTTTGGCGCGATAAGCTTCTTTTTTTTAAAGTTTAAAATGCATGTCAATGTTCGCTTTAAGGGAATGACTCGAATTGTTTAACCATTATGATGATCTAAGTGCTATTCACGAACTATAACATCCAATAATATGCTGAAAAGAATGGCAGAGACCAATTAGAGGAACAACATTAACCTTTCATTTGTTTTTTTTTTTACCATTAATGTGTTGCAAGTGTGTCTATATACATATATTTTACAAGGCTTTCAGCCTGCATCAGCAAGAGCACCATAATATATTTGTGTTTTTTTTATGAATTTGGAGACCGCTTAGGTACTGCAACGAAGAAATACTGGATTTACGGAATAATCCTAAAGTGGAGTGAATACCAAGAAGAATATCGTTGCTATGCTGTTGCTAACGAATCAATGGGTTTGTTCAATTTTCGAACCACTTGGTAGTAAGTTACTAGAGCTTTGCTACTAATGTATCGATTACTTTTTCCAACGCTCGAACCAATCAACATACATATATGCGTGCTTAGCGAATACAGCAACCCAGCTGTTATATGGATTTTGATTGGATAAACGCGAAGCCGAAACTTAATGATATGGCAACGCTCACAATTTAAAAAAAAATACAATGGTATGTCATATGTTTAATTCTTTGAAGTTAATACATATTAAAAGAATTATTTTTCCCAACTATAATAATAATAAAAGTAAAATTTGAATAGGGCAGAACAAGTGTCAGTTTACGATATATTCGTGGATACCAGCGATCGGTGCTATCGATATATCGATGCTGCTGGCCAAATCCAATTTCCACACAATGACTAGCGGCAGCAGCCATGACATGTATCAGATAGTTAGGAGTAATAGGCAAGAACAGACATATATTTTTTATAAGCTTTATTTTATTTTGTACACCCTCCTTGTGTCACACACAAACACAAATACACACACCCGCACAGAGACACACTAGAGCACATTATTTATTACGAAGTCGATAAGTCTAAATTGCTATATTTTCCGCAGCATTTGCTGTCTAAAGCTAGTTTTTTGCTGAAAGCTAAAGTGAACTCAAAATCGAAAATTAATGGGGATTCATTTTGTCGTAATATCTTAGATTCTTTTGCGCGGTACAGTCTGAAATCAATTGGTAAGTTGTCAAGTTTCTACACTGCATACACACAGGCACGCATGCATCACGCGATAAGTGTGTGTGTGTGTGTGTGTGTGTGAGTGAGTAGAAAATGGAGGACGACCCATTCATGAATTTAGCCTTGAATTACAGTTTCCTTGAAAACAAAATGTGCAAACTGACTGCAAGTAAGTGCTAGAACGGAATCTTTAAAATGGCTGAAGAAAGAGAAGACAGAATAGCGTCTCTCTCGCGCTCTTTGATTAAGTGTGTGTGTGTGTATATGTATTTGTGAAGGAGATGCTTCGTGGACACGTTGCATTTGAGTAATGTATACTTATATCAATCAACGTATTTTCTTTTGCTCTCTTGCAGTTAACTGAGATGGCCATCGGATGGGTAAAAAGTAAACTCTAGAGTTAAGTTTTAGAAATCGGTTTAGGCGCGATCAGAATTGTGCCCAAACCGATTTTCGAAACAAAATTTAAAACAAAAACAAAATTTTTACACGTTATACGAGTCTTAAGCGATCAATCAGAAAAAAATGTTTATATAAATTCAAATCGATCGTTTGAGAGGCGTATGTGTTTGACTCGGGTAGCTAGACGTTATCCGCGCCGTAACACGAAATAGAGCGGGATGAAAAAAGAAAACACGATTCTTCTAGACAAACAAAACAATAAAAATATATATAAATATATATATATAATGACAGTTAATATAAATAAAAGTTGTGTAACGTTATACAAGCCGAAATGAAAAAAAAAAACAACAACAATAAAAACTATTATTAAAGGCATGTAAAATGTTGCAACAAAAAAAAAACTATTGTAAATAAAAAGTTAACGTTTTACGAGCCGAGAACATGTAAATTGTAGGAAATTGTAACGTTATACGCGCCTTAACAAATTATAAGAAAAAAAAAATATATATATTTAATAGAACAATTTCATATCTGTATTTATTTCTAATTTGTAAGTGGGTGCGAAAGAAAGGTCGGCATCACCTATAATTCTTACTCTCTCACATTAATGCTTCCGAGAGAGACCGATATATTGCTATCTCTTTCTCTTTCATGGAACGCGATGAAAAGGACTGAAAATCTATGTACATTAAATGCTATTAACAACTGTACTATAAACGGCTGAAAGCAAGCGTGAATTACGCTTGAATGCGTAAAATATATTTTGAGCATCAGTTTTCATGCTCCTTTGTTTTGAGCTTAAGTGGCCGCCATTTTGAAATCGTCCATTTTAAAAAAAACACGTTAAGCTGATTGTTTTTACATCTGACAAGGCGTGAAGTTGGCTGCACATTGTTAATGACTCACTCGCATTTCGTGTCCCAACTATGCATGCTTTCGGAACTCAGCGGAGACACTAACCAGCAAGCACTAATATGTCTAGGCGCAGAATCAGCAATGTTGTGGCGGTCGGGTCGATTTGGAGTTCCGTCTCGATTGTCTATAGACTACTATCGATATTTCGTGTCGTGTAGAGCTGCCAGATGTTGCTTCTGCGTGGAAATCGCGTCGCGTCGCAATATTGTTGCAATTAGCATTAAAAGTAATTAAAAGTACACAAAAAATATCAAAAGTAATGCAGAAGAGTGTCAAATCGAACGGGCTCTGGGGCAGCGAGTAAAGGCCAACTGGAAATTGAGCTGCTGCAGCTGTTGTGTATGTGTTGTGAGTGTTTGTGTCTATGTATACAGATGTGTCTGCGTATGTGTGTTGCCTTGATTTTGTGTCATACGTGTGTATGAACTACATACTGAATGTATGTACACATAATTGTGTATAAATGCTTTTATAGCTGTGTGCAGTAGCAAGTGCGTTGTATTCCCAATTCTTTTTGTTTGCTATTAACAAAAAAACAAATTCAAAGAAAACGAAAAAAAGCCCGCAAGATTTTGATTGAAAACGCACTGTCCAATTGGAGCAGCAATACACTGACGTACGTGCAAATGTATATATGTACATGCATGTGTAGTGTGTAAGTACATACATACACATACTTAAAAATACACACATAGACGTGTTTTGTTAGGCTCCCAAAGAGTATTTGCGAGTGTGTATATGTACATATGTACATATATATATGTATATAATATATGTCTGTATATGTGGCCTGTGGATTGTGTTGAGTCCATTGTGGCCTTTGCTGCTATGCAGCGCTGTAGTCTTACTTGGACTCTTTTTTTTTTTTTTTTTGTGTGTTAATGGCGTGTTAATTTTGCAGTACTTGCATGGCATGAAAATAAATACATTGCATATACGCATTAACAAAGAGAAAAGAAAAACAGGGATACAAAGACTTAGGCAGAATTTCGTAATTTATACATAATAGTATATTACACAAAACTGAGTAAATAAAAACGAAAAAGAAGTGTTCCGAATGTTTGCCAAATACGCTGCATAATAACAATAAGGCCAAAACAACAACAGCAGCTGCAACAACAACAACAGCACGGAAGCTAGCAGGTGCATAAACAAGAGCTCTGAACTAGTTCGATCTAATTGGACCTGCGCTGTTAGTTAACAGTGTTCTGTTGGCTGGCTCACATCAAATTTGCATTAACAGCTGTAATTGCATTATTTGCACAGCTGTTCGACCACACATACATACATACAGTCGAGTGAGTGCGCGCGCGTTTGTGTCTGTGGCTGTGCATAAAATTACATAAATTTAAACAAATTCATAATTCACACGTGTGCGTGTGCATGAGCGTATGTGTGCCTGTGTGTATGCGAGTGTGCGTGTGTGTGCAATAATAATAATAACAACAGCAACGCTTAAAAACATTCAGTTGAGAGCAGGTGATTTGCTTCCAACTCAGCTGCCCAGCAACAACAGAAGGTCAAGTGTCTGTGTAATGGTTATGTTTCTCTCTCTCTCTCTTGCTCTCTCAGTGTGTATGGGAGAGTGTGTGTGTTTTTGTGTACCAGCTTATGTATGCACTGTAAATAACGTATTTAACATTTGATATGTATCTTAAATAGTGAAAAATACGCAGTAACTGGCGACTGGAAAAACACAACGCTCCTAACTTGAAACAAGAGAAGGGGAATAAATAGAGTACAGTAATAATAACAACAACAGCAACAGCAATTCGAAAAGCATCCAATCCAAGCCCCAAACGTAGCCAAAGGACAGAGCAGGCAATCAATCCAAGGCTGCAATCCTCAACATAAACAAAAGCAGGAGCAACAACCAAAACCAAAGCAAAATCACAAAAGGCAAAAAGACAAACAGAACACACCCACAGCCATGGACTCGGATAACGATAACGATTTCTTGGACAACGTGGACTCGGGCAATGTCTCATCGGGCGATGATGGCGACGACGACTTTGCCATGGAGGTGGACATGCCCAGCTCGACGGAGCGGCAATTGGAAACGGATGACTACCAATACAAGGTGCTAACCACAGATGAGATTGTGCTGTTCCAGCGCGAGACAATCGATGAAGTTAATCGAGTGCTAAAGGTAAGTCACACGCAAATGTGTAGATAAATCCCCTGCACCTCTCTGTCTCTCTCGCTCGTTCGCTCGCTTGATATGCATGTACATATGCATTTGTACTGTTATACAGTGAAACAAACAACAAATAGCAACATGATCCAATAAGACGCTGGCGTCGTTTATCGTTTGTCTGATAAGAAAGGGGCGCACCTCAAACAGTAAAGATAGCGGCAGCTATATCTCTGTGTGTTTGTGTTTGTATGTGTGCGTGCGTGCTTCATCTTAGCCAAATTGAAGGTCAGCACAGTTTGATGACATTTGCATTTGCATTAGCTGAAAGTGCCGTTGACTCGATATCACTTGTGTGCGTGTACAGTGAAAGTTCGCTTGAACGAACGCGTCTATTTGTGAGGTGT